>BMAW01056911.1:0-15641 GCA_019974015.1 Nephila pilipes | reverse complement strand
AAGGCTTTTCACGTATTGCTATTTTGTTTTGCTTTGGAAAATTTCACTAATATTTGTATCAGCACAAGTCGTTTCAACAGTCTCATTTGATTCTGATGATTCTTCATGGTGCTGCATTTTCACAAACAGCAGCATAATTATAAAAAGGAAGAAATCATTTTTAAAACAAGTTAGATGATTAGTGCTTTAAAGTGTTGCCTCATGATTCTATATGTTCCAGGTTGTTTAATTTCAAAATGAATTAAAACAAATAATAACATTCTTTGAATATAATGATTTTAATAAGATGTTTGATTTATTTTAATAAAACTTTATTTAATTATACTTCCAGAACTGGGTATTATTTATGAAAGGTGAATTGTTAATGCATCAAAATTATCCTGTACATTCCAATTTTAATCTGCTGTTTCTATGCAATATATTTTCAATAAAATGAAAATCAATATGTTATAAACTTTTTATCCATTCTATATTTTATAATCTGTGAAAGGAAACTGTTATGTTGTAATACTTGTAATAGTCTATTGCTCATTTTTCCTTGAAGTAACCTATTAAGTTATCTGACGCTTATTTATTTGAATCTCGACTTGTGAATAAACCGTGACCAGGTAAATGAACATTATACAACATAAATTTTTGAATAAGAGATAAAGTAGTGAGTTTGAACTTACAAAACAGAATATTAGATTATAATGAAACACATAGTATCGGAAAATTAAGTTATTGATGGATTATTCGTTAACCTTCTTTAACTAACATCTGTCTTCAGACAAATTTCCAGCACTCTTTCAATCAAATGAAACGTGGTTACACAAGTTAAGTAGAATCACTGCGTAATGAATAGGATATGATCAAGTAGTAAAATCATGAGACCCAAATTGAGGACAGAAGGTTTAAGATAATAGAGAATGGTGACAAAAAGAAGATTGATAGTTGAAGATACAAGAATATGACGGCTTTGATCCATGAAGTTACCTGTTTTGTGACGAAAGAATGATCCAGCCATCTGTAGCTTCCAAGTTATGGATTAATTAATATCGATCCGAATGTCCAGTAATCTTGGAATTTATAAAGTTATTGGTATCCTTGGGGAAAGAGAGCAATTTTTAGGAAACCATAAATATGGCTTTGAAAATTAATTGATAGCAAAACCATTTAAATAATTTGTCTTTTTCAAAGCCTTATTTGCTGTTTCTAAAAGAATAAATGAGAATAGTTCACTGTCACCCACCTACATGAATTCCCTCTTAAGCCGAAGTTATAAGTATCCGCTTCCCATTTAGAAAACATGTCATTCGTTCTGGTAACAATTTGCACTAATATCAGACTTCTTCAAACGCACGCCGCACCGACGGAAGAACTTAACAGTCCCGTAGTTAATCGACATAGTCCCGCTTTTACAACTCATGTTATTTCCGAGTCACGGATTCCAGTCCCGGTTCTTCTACAATCTGCCGTGTAACGGGGTGATACGTGTTTTATCTGTCGAGGTTCTCGCGTTGGAACGGTGGGGAAGGAGAGTGGTGGAGCCGCTTTGTGTTTTATTTCATCATTTTCAAAGTTCAGAACACAGGTTTCAATTTCAAATAGCCCCTGTGTTGTTTTTATGACATCAATAAATAATCAATCAATTAACAACAGAATAAAGACCTAACGAAACTTGTAATTTGACTGAAACATAGCAGAACCACTAAATACGCAGCCTTCTATCACTACTTTATTTAATTTTTCAATTTTTCTTTGGGCCTTAGCTACCATTTACAAAATTTTATCCGGATATTTATAATTTCAGAAGTTTGAAAAGAGTGAAAAATACATGTAAATAATCCATTAACTGTTCTAGTCAGTATATTTTAGAAATAGTTCTGTTTTAATTGAACAAAGAAATATTCAAATTTTTCGTATTTTTCTGTTTATTTTAGCAATCTCAACATTTTATGCTTCATTCCAAATTATTTTACTTTTATGTAATTTATTTAAGTATGAATTTTTCTCGTAACTCAAAACTGGCAAATGTCGCATTATTTAGCATAATTTTATACTGCTAGAAGAGCATTAATTGTGTGCCAAAATTTAAATATTTAGAAGGAAATAGGAATAAATGAATACTTTAATTTGCTTAATTAGAAAATAGATGTAGCCCTGGTTTAAAAAACATATGATCTTATTTAAATATTACTTTGAAAGTTTCGATTACACATTAAGTAATCCATTTTAATTTTCGGATAAGAAGTCCTACTTACAATTATTTTAATTTTCTAAAATAATGTATAAAAATAAAATAAAAAAAAATCAAATTAGTAAGTGCACGTATTTTAATTTAATATAAGAGTTTTGTGCTACCAGTTATCCGAATAATTTACAATTATAATTCAGAAATTATAAAGGGAAATGGGTAATTTTTTCCTTTTCAAAATCCAAGCTCTGCAAAAGTTGATTTTATAAATAATGTATATATTCATAAATTATCATTATTTCATTACTCTTTCATTATTGTAATGAGAAAATAAACGAAATCAAAATTGCATAAAAGTACTAATGCCAATTTATCAACAGAATGAGGGATATGAAATTACTGGCATTTTTTTTCCTTAAAATCTTAATTATTTGCGCTTAATTATCTGAAACACTTACTTAAAACAAATTTCGTCCCTCAGGTTAAGTAATACCTAGATGATTTGGTTTATAAAGCACGAAAACAGGCAGAGACACAATACATCAAATTTCACATAAAGATGTTTTATTTATATAAATAACAATATGTGAGAAACGCCCAACATGCCCAACTTCATTATGTTCATAACTAAAAATTAGCCTTATCAAATAATTTATAAAAAAAAAATTGCGCGTTTCTCCACGAAGAAATACGAAAATGGTTTCCTACGTCGGTGACTCAGCAGGCTTGACGTTTTGGAACCTTGAACTTATGTCATTTATATTATATTGTATTGATGGATATTAGAATATATATATGCATTCAACACACATTAAGTTATAAATTCATATTCATTAAACATAATTCAGTAATTTTTAGTAAGAAACTCATTGTTACATTTAGGCGATATCTTACGATAACGATTTTTAGATTTGTAAAACACGACATGAAATTTGAATAAAATACTACAGCGAAAGATTGTACACATTATGTCGTATGAAGCTTCTTTTTTACCTGCTCTTATATAATAGTGCATCACACTACCATAATTTTCTAGGTTTTTTTTGCTTGTTAGTAAATAACGGGACGTGCTCAGATAAAAAAAGTTTTTACACAGAAAAGTTATTTCAATATTTTGAGCTATAAGCAAAGCTCATTATATTTTAATGAAGTACTGATTTTATTTGTTGCGTCTTTTTTTTTAATGAAATTTTCTCTAGAATGTGTCATTGTTTCTCAAATGTAATGTGTTTTAATATAATGTGCTTCAATGAAAATTTGATGATACATTTTCATTTTAAAAATTATTGTATGAAAACTTGGTAGATGTTATATGCTAAAACTATATTAATAAAGAACTTTTACCTTTTAAAAAAATATTCCGAAATTAAGCTCTATTTATGTAAACTAACTAAAGAATTTTTTATATTAGCTAATTTAGATGCCGAAAAAACTATGCAATTTGTTTAATAATTTGGGAATGATTATTGCTTTTTCCATTCATTCAACGAGAAAGGACCACCAAGTGAGTTAGTGAGTTTTGATACAGAAATGAGCCCTTTCCCTCATCCAGAGGAAACTTCAAAGGGGAACTGCATATGATTCAAGTAAATCCTCCTTAACAGATGCAGGAAAGAACCCCTCCTGCCTGGCAGAGTGTGGTTGGAATGAGAATAAACAATTCGAGGCAGAACGAAAGAAGAATGTCCAGAGGATAACGGTTCGCTCTGTTAGACGAAAGAGACAGTCGAAGAAGAAAAACATATGCATCTCTCCTACGTCAATGTTTTGCAGATTCTGTTCTATGATGTAGGATGAATAACTCCATTGTTCACAATGCAATAGTTGTGTAACATTTATTAATAAGCATCATCAAAATTAATTACTTATTAGTAGGTTATGTAATTTCTATGTAAAAAGCTACCAAAATAATAACCGGGCAAAATTTATTTTATATATTTCCTCAAAAACACATTTATTGTTATTAATTATATGTTTCCCTTTGTATTAATGGTTAATGCGCTTCTTAGAGATGTTGCATTTTTAAGAAAAAAATATGAAAACTTAAGAATACGAATTATCGAAAATGAAACAGGATGATAAATGTTTTCTGAACAGTTTGATTTAAAAAGGAAAATGTATGAAAATAAAAACTGTATATAAAATTAGTACATTCAGGAATAGTTTCTTATATATTAATTTCGAATATATTCATAATAAGAAATAACACTAGTTATTTCACTAATTAAAATTAAAAGTGTGACTGATGGTCGACTTACGAAAAGCTGTTGTACACAAGAGTCAGAGAGAGAGAGAGGTATTATTTCACGAACCATCATACAGACAATTTCTTGAAGAAGTACTGGTTGCTTTATTATATCTTTCTAAATTTTATACCAGATTAGCCAACATATAAAATACATTTGTTTTCATTCCTTTACATTTGATATATTAATTTTTCACGAAATTCAGTTAATTACGATTGTTTTTAAGTCTTGTGATATAAAGATTATACTTTTACACCCAATTGACAATCTTAATTCTATTAAAATTTATTTATTTTCGGCTTTTAATTTATATGAACTATATATTGGTATTCATTACATGATATAAAGAATTTAAAAAAATATGACAATTTCATTTGAATATAATTAAAAGAAATAGAACTTTTTTTATACATAAAATTCGGTGTATATTGGATGAGGGTTGTTGAATGTCAACATCGCACTGAGTAGCTACATGAAAGCTATTGGCGATGGACGTTGCTATTTTGAACCTCTGTTAAGTGACGAGGACGATACCTGAGCTGGCACCGCCCTCTCCAAACTATCACATCACGTTACTGGGAGGATTTGGCACTTCCAATATGAATACATCATCCCTATAACACGGCAGGCCTTTGAGACATCTGAACTCCAGCACAAGACACGACGAAAGCAACGCCAACAGCAAGTCCACACCTATGATCACCGGCTACTGTGACCAACATATTGGAGGAGATAGAGAGGAAAACGGTAAAGTGACTTCGATTAGAAATACAAAATTTCAGAAAAATTTACAAATATACTTTAAATATTCCTTAATATGGAAACATTGAAATTAATAAATAAAAAAAAAAACTTCTAACAAATGAATAAGACCAAAAGATCAAAAATGACGTTGTCCAGTTCTTAATCTGCTTATTGACATCTTTTCACATCGAATGAATTTCCCTCAATAAACTTTTGGAAGTTAGAAAACAAACAACTTTTTGAAAAGATGCCAGAAAATATGATTTATTCGTTTGGCTTCAATACATATGCTACCGTCACAACCCTTTTATTACTATTATGATCCTTTCAGACTTCTATCAACTCTGTGAAATCAACCGTCTTTCACTATTCAATATTTTAATATAAGAAATGATGCAGATATCAGAGAGAGAAAAATATGATACTGCATTTGTAATCAAATTTAGATCTGTGAATTGAAACGTTTTTGACGTTTTAAAGGAATTATAACAATTCAGTCAGAAACACACACACACACACATATATATATATATATATATAAAGGACGTTCCATAAGAACTGAGAGTTATTTTTTAGTTAGTGGTAACACCGCAAAACAAAAAAATTTAATTCCAGGTGATTTTTTCAAAATTTTAACTGAATGTTGATAAATATTCTAAGCGAAGAAGACGGTTTAACTTTCCTAGTTTCATGCTTGTTTAGAGAACTGTTTTTATTTGCCCTACAACAATGGAGAGGAGGAATTCAGAGTTAATATTCGAAATGTGTTGTACCAGTAATGTTTGCCATCGTTCCGGCAAAACAGATTTAGAAAAAATTAACACTTTCGGCACGAACGTACCACAAACGCATCACTCACGATCGTCGTTCAAGGCCGAACGATGCGTATTCGCATTCTATGGTGGAATGTTTTCTAAAAATCTCTGGGTGGCGTCTAGAGAAAATTACTTTTGAACTGAATAGTAGTTTTAAAATATTGACCTTCAATTTGATCACAGTCTGTCTTAATTCTTTATCTTGGCCTCCAGGTGTTATGGGGGAGGAAGGAAAGCGATATGTAAACAAACTGAACTCGGATCTTTAAACTTCCGTGTAATGTACATTTGTGTTTGTGTTTTTCACCGAATGTTTTTTGATTGGTTTCTGCTGCGTATATTTTTCTTTTTTTTTTTAGTGTTGTACCGTCAGTACTGTTTGACTTTGCGTTGCTTTTGGATGTATTTCGTTTATTTTCCTTTTCATTTCGGAAAGCCTTGACTCTTGCTTCTAAGAGAAAAAGAGCTGTTCATCAAAATAATATACTCACATGGCCGATGATCCAATTAATCATGAGGGTTTGATTAATTTTCTGAAAAGCTTGAAAAGAATATTTCTAGTGATTCTGATGAAAACATTTTGTCAGAGATGGATCCGCGTTTCTCCGCGCTTCGAGAATTACCACACTCGGTCTTCATATTAGATTTAGTTACTTCTTGTAAATAGTCTTCATTGTATATTTTTACATTAATTTTAAAATTTATAGGTGTTTTTGACCATAAAACTGCGCAATAATTTCAATAGTGCTTCTGAAAACTATTTCTCAAAATAAGTACTTTTTTTTATATAAATTTTTCTGTATATTACAGTAAAAAGATTATTAAAAATGCTTATTTTAAAATATATAACAGCTTAATTAATATTTTAAAACTTTATCAAAAATTATAACGTTAGGGTGAAAAGTTTTTGTGTGATTTGTTTTCCTAAAGTTAGGCTTAGCGACGCAAACCCCCAGCCCTTGCGACAGTTCCTTTCGATTCTCCTCCGTCCCCAAGGTACGTTCTACGTCAAGGCGTGCCGTCCCGAAATGTTTAATGAATAAAGTTTGTAAAGACAAATGTTTTGTTTTTAGATGGTTCAGAGACTTAAGGAAGGACGTTTGTCTGCAGAAAACACTCCTAAGCCTGGCCGACCACATAGTGTTGTGACTGATCAAAATGTTAACACAGTTTGGGCAATCTTGCAAGAAAATCGACGAATGTCATGTGAGAAGGTAGCGGCATCAACTAACATTTTGAAAATGTTGATATTTCGCTTTTTATATTACTATATTTTTATGTAACAATTTACAGATTCACCATGTTTGTTCCATATAGGTACATCATCACCTTACTGAAGAACAAATGCAAACAAGAATTCACCAATGTTTTGTGTGGAAATATCTGCAACAAGATGATCCGAATTTCCTGAAGATTGTTATAACATGTGATAAAACGTGGGCGCATCATTTTTATCCTTTTAACAAGTCTGCAGCAAGAGCACGGAAACAACGTGATCCTCCCTCTCTGAAAATACCCAGAAAACCAAATCTGCTGGAAAGAACATCCTGATTATTTTCTTTATTCAAAATAGTGTAATGGATCAGCATAGTATCGCTTCCAATACCATTGTGAATAGTCAATATTATGTTTCAGTTTTATGAATTTTGCAATTACTCATATCGAGAAAGCGTCATGTACTAGTAAGGAATTGGACATTACATCATGATAATGGTTCCTACATTTTGCTACTTCTGTTCAGCAATATCTTAGTGAATACAATATTAAAATTATGCCACATCCCCCCCTCTCAGTGGAGATAAGGCCCAAGCGATTTCTGGCAATTTCCGGCGTTGAAGAAGTTCCTCGGTGGAAAATTTAATACAATTTCAGACGTTATTTTAGCAGTGTAAGGTTATTTTGAAGCAGTTTCCAGTAAGGAAAAAAAACCCTTTTCTACTTGTTTTGAAAAATGGGTTCAACCATGGGACCATTACATATCATCTGAGGTATTGTACTCGTAAGGTAACGCATGAAAATTTGTAATTTAGAGTAATGGAAATTTAGCTTACCTGTCAGATAAGCTGCATTTCAAATCAACGATCGATAAAATAATCCATAAGACTTTTTTGGTATCATTAAATTACTTCATTACTAAACTGCACAGCACAACATTTAAACAAAGAATAAGATTCGCTTTTAAAGTTCAAACATATACAGATCATCACTCGAGGAGCAGTTCGAAGGCAATTACCCTTTAGAAGACCAATGGTATGAAGCTCAGCGCCCTCTGTTTTCCAGTTTCAACATGGTTTGTTCATAAATAATGATATATTTTTTGCTGTAAATAGATATCTTAATTTTTTATCATATGGAATAATTTTCTAAATAATTCTTCTCTCTCTCTATATATATAATGAAAATATAAATAAATACATAATAAATCAAATAAATTGAAATTTAATACAATATATATATATATATATATATATACAAATACAATATAATTATACATATAAATTCAAATTTTGGTTTTGTGTAATCTTTCAATATTTATATCGTTTTTCGATAATTTTGGTAAGTTGACATTTTTTTCCGCTTAATTTACTTTGTTTTTAATTTTTCTATAATTTATAATGTTTTTCTTCTATAGTTAATTACGAATATTGATTTTTATTCATTCTTCTTTGTTTATATTGTTTTATCTGTTTATTGCCTCAGTTTGGTATGCACCTTTTTTTTTCAATGTACAAAAGTGATTTATTACATATTGCTTTAATTCTTAGCAATTGGGTTAATTTCATGCTTGGTTTTAGATTCACTATCACTGTTTAATTACTTATTAATATATCATATTAGTAAGTAATATATATATATATATATAATAACCGGAGAGAAAGACGAACACAAGATGAGGTTTCCTGCAACAGTTCTCTCAGGATAGTAAAGAAACATTTATAGGGATATTATCAGTCAGCCAGAAGTTTAAGAAATGACCTCTCACCTTTCGAGACAGATTTGGCGAACATCGAGAAACTTGTCCAAATTGGCGATAACAGAAAATTAAAAGGTGGATTGCGAAAAGAAATATCGACTGGAAAATTATGGACTTTGCATGAATTTCATGTGAGCAGAGAGCTTGATACAAGCAATGAACATGTCTTTAGAGACTGCTTGGAGATTGATCGTGAAATCACCCAGAAGTCGTCGGTGTTTGAAGGACTCTGGCGCAGATCTGTCGGTGAATTTGAAGAGAAGCAAGGTTGTCGGTCCTGAAGAAGGCGGTGCCGGTACTGGAAGTGCCGAGAATCATTAAATATTTGCATGTAGGATCGATTAATCTGGAATGAAACATTGTTGCTACAGTTTAACCATATCACAAAAGTGCTGTTTTATCTATAACTGTATCAATTAATCTATACAAGTCTGCGTTTTTGATTGTGCATACACCCTACTACCTGTGTAATAATTTGAAGATTTTGAAGAACAATGTGTTCTTGCAGTCATCTGGAATTTTGAATGATTACAACGCTTTCAATTGGTAGGAAATTATTGTAAATACCTATAAATGAAAGAAAATTCTAAATTAATTTTTCTCAATTTATTACTTGGTGTTCAATAATACTAAGATGTAAACACTATAATTCCATGTTTCATCAAATTTTACGCAAAGGTCGAGGCAGTAGCAGTTACGTCGGAGAAATTGGCGGTGGATGCCATATGGATCTTTTCGCCATTGTAGTTAAATCATAGGAAAGCGAAACTTTCTCCTACTGGGAAGTTATTACAAGATTAATCAGGATAATGTGGTAATATAGTTTGATTATCTCTTATTACTTGAATCGAAACTAGACTGAGCAGATTTCAAGAGCGGGGATTACGTGTTAGAAGATTAATCGAATGGTATTAGAAAATAAATTGAGCTTTTCACTATGGTAGTTATATCACAGGAAATCAATTTTGTGTATATAGAGTATTATATAGAATTTTTGTCTAAGCAAGAGGTTTCTCTTGCTTTATTCAAGCTTGATTAATTTGTTTTAATACTTTTGTTTGAAGCTCAACAAATTATTTTACTTAAAATTAGTAGAATGGCGGTCTGCACAGTGAAATAATCTAAACTATCAGTGGCGCATCCGTAATGTTAAAGAACAGAAGCTTTATCGAAATCTCAGAAATACTAGAAATAAATACTCAATAAGAAAACATTTGTGTCCAATACATGTTCAATGTAGGATCGATTAAACCATTTTGGAAAATTCAGTCTGGAATACGAAGCAGATAATGACTGATTTAAACATTGCATTTTACTCATAATAGATTAAAAATACTTTCAATGCATTGTTGCACAATAAACTGAATATGTATACTTGGAGTGGAAGATAAATCATGTATTTGTCATTTTCTACTGACGAAGAATACCAAACTACAAAGTTGGCAAACCAATGTTTGACATCTGTTTCGTCAAAGAAATTAGAATAACTAATTAGTCTGAAATAATTTTCAATTAAATTCAATTTCATCTTAACCACTAACTAATGTTCTAATTTCAACTTCCTGCGTACTTTCTAATTACAGTAAATGTGTGCTTAAGAACTTAATCCGATAGAAAATCAGCTAATCGAACAATACTATGTTTAAATTATATACATTTTAACAGGAAATAAGTTCAAATTTAAATTAAAATGTTCACCTGTCTGGGAAACAACAATTAAACAAATTATAATCTCTGTTTAGTGCCCGGGGTAATTGTCAAATTTTCTTCCAGAAATATCACCACAGAATTCTTATCTTGTTTAGTATCTAGAAGCAATGCTAAAACAACTTAGATTTAATTTGTTTATTCAGGCATTTCAGCGTTTTGTTGTCTTTATTAATTGAATTTTTCATCCTCTTTATTTTGCCTGTTTTAAGTTCCTCTTAAAACTTTGTTAGCATTGTTTGATTTAATTTAATTTATCTTTTTAAAATAAAACTTAGAAACTTCTTGGAAGAATATGTATTAAAATTAAAATGGAATATTACTTGATCTGAAACTAGATCCATCATTTCAGCATCATTTACACAATATCGAAGCGTGAAATATGTGTGATGAACTCTATTAACTGTCTTTTCTTTGCATTTTAAATTTTTAACACCATTCTGTTCACGTTTAAAACCTATTTTCATTGGGTCTTTCCATTCTTTCTATACTTCTGTCTTCCATTGGGTCCCATTCCATTGTGGTCTTCGGGGCAACAGTAGCTTGATATTTTTCAAAAAGGGAACTGCTATCTGTCTTGTAGACACTACCTTCCCTTCTGCTGAATTGGAGATCAAGAGAATTTTCGCTGTCATTTCACTTCATAATGATTTCTCTTGCTGACAATAAGTCTGAGAGTGTGCTCGTTAACTCTGCACAGTGTCCCTGATTCACCTGTGCTGCCGCTGTGGCTAAGTGCTTAGAATTTCGGACCGGACACGTTTGTTCAATATCTACTTTGTTTGAACATTATTAACTCAACTGTATGTGTTTTAGTGATTCCGATGAAGAGTCATATAGACAATACTTAGAAGAAGCATAGCATGCTAATAATCACTTGTTCACAACATGTGCAGGACGGCGTTCCGTCCTACTCGCAGGTTACAGCGTTCTCACTTTCCTCATACATAATATAAAAACATGAAACGCTTTCGACTCAAGAAACGCCATCTAGTGGCGTGTTATTCCCCACCTTGAAACCTGCCACCAGATTTAAAGTAAATTTACAAAAATACAAATGTTGAATTTAACATAAAATTTCATCAGTTACATTGAATTTAACACTATAATATAATCACCACCATCGAGGGAATATAAGATTGTACAATGTAATTTTACCACTACCTTCCATGTAACTATTAAACGGTAGCCAGATGGCGCCACATGTTCTTTTTGTTATGACAGACTATGAAAGTAATCGAAGTGAAAGACTTGGTGTAAGAAGAACTAGATGTAGTCATGTTCGTATTCAAAGCTGTATTTATGTATTTGTATCCTGTCTTGTGTTAAACGTCTTATATTAACAATGTTTGTTCCGAAGCTTGTCCTGGCTGTTCATTATTTCGTCCTGAAATAATTTCAAATATTGGAAGGATTACAAGATATTACTACCCGTAATAGTTAATAAAATTTATATCATATTAACTGAAATTGCAAAATGCACACATTAGAAATACTTTTTATAAATGCCCTTAGGGCGTAAAACGACCTGCACTCACTAATTTTGTCATCCTTTCCATAAATGTCACAGCTCGTTCTTCCAATTGGACCGAAAATGTAGTTTATCTTTCTTTAACAACATAACTACCTGGTTTAATATTAGTTTTACTAGGAATGCCACTTAGATTTTGTTCAGCGTATTCAAATAATCTCTGGACCAGGTTTTCCAATACCACTTGACCAAATTTTTGTTAAATGTTGCTTGAAAGTCTATTATTTTCAATTGATGATAGATTAACTTCAGGTAAAGCATTAACACATCGATCAATAACTCCCGAGTCTAACATTGAAACAACATTTTTGCAAGTATTCATCAACATAACATCTTTGTTAATCACCTTTAGGTGATAATCGTTCCAACTCTTTCCAAATCTTTTTCCAAAAATTTTTCCTTTTTCGCAAGAAATCTTTTGTTGTGAGTAAATAGCGATAAATGCTTTCTGAATCATCGACTCGTTGCTGTTTTGTTCCATCGAAAGCAATCGCGGCACCTGAAAACCTTTTCACTTCACTTCAAAACCTTTTCCTGGTCCGATCGACTTTAAAATTTGACACGTTTCAAGCAAAGGTTAGTAATTTAGAAAGCGGTTACTGGTTTACTACGAGCGCCATCCTGGGTTAGTCTTTGAGTTATTGATCGATGTGTTATGGCCTTGCCGATGAAGCAATGGTCACGCGTTAGAACTAAAATTTGGATCGGTTGATAACGGTGAGAAGACGACTATTTAATGGATTAGTTACAGTCAAAACTCTTCAAATGTGAGTTTATGGTCACCCAATATTTTAAAGTGGTGTTGTAATGAATTTACCTTTGTCTCCCCTCAAAAGCCCAACTTAAGTTAAATAACTGAGTTCAATCCCGTAACTCTTATTTTCTGTCAAAGCCTTTTCTCCGAAAATGCCTGTATTTGTACATATTTTATAAGAAACAGTTTACTTTTTAATTTCTGCAGTTGTTATGGTCATTTTTCTTTGCAAACCTTACATTTGAGACCTGAAAACAAAGTTACAATTTAATTAATTCTTATAGATTTTAGTAATTAAAATTGTAATCAAACTGGAAATTCCCGCTAAAAATCCGAGTTCGTTCTGAAATTTACGGTCTCTTTTATTTCTTGTTGAAATGAATTGCTTCACTTACAGAAATGTTCTTTCAGTTTTGGGAACACACTTAACATTTGACAAATATGTATGGCTGCCTATCTTGTGACGTCATTTTGTTCAGGAACTGCAAGCCGATTTAAAGAAAAGGAGGAAGCGATCTTTGAAGACACCCTGTTTCGCAGATTCCAGACCTGTGAATGAGTCAGTTGAAATGTTAAAGTTGTTCTCGTTAAGTTTAAATTCATAATCTCTGGTATCTTCTTGTTTTTGGGTTCGTAGTTATTTATTTATCTAGCCACCTTCTTGATTGATGTTATGGGGAGCAGGAATGTTTTAGTTCCCCATAAACATTCAGGCCCATACCACTACAATTTTAGGTGTTGAATTTTTCAGGTCTACACTCAGATATTAAATCAGCTGATTATTATTTGTATTCACATAATCCCATCTGGAAGCTCCTTTCGTTCTTTCTTGTGGCTCTTTTACTCGATTTCTACGAAACTTTAAAGGTGGAGAAACAATCCATGCAAGAACTACTGTTGAGTCCGAGTATAGATATACCCACGAACTTACATAAGTCCACAATAACTGATTTATTGAAAGACGTCTGACTTTAAATTATCTGACTAAAGGTATTATATCAAATGTTTAGGAAGGTGTATAATTTGTAATATTCGATACTATGTTCTACTCCTTTTCGAAAGTTCCTCTAGACTAAGAGCTTACAACAGAGTTTATAACGGACGAGCACTTATTCAAACCTGAAACTACTAGATTTATTTTTCTTTCTTTAAATTAAGCTTTATCAGAACAGTGCTTTGAAATAAAACTGACTTCCGTAATCTAGCAAGGCACGTACTTGAAGGCAACTCTGAAGTTATCCGCGGTCATTTATTTGGCTGTACCTTATCAAACCATTTGAGATTTATTAGTAATAACATTTGAAGTAAGAACAAATTCATCAGACATTGGGTCTAACCCACCGTGGCCCAACATCGCGGCCCCTCGTAAGTGCGATTGGTACCTGATTTTTCCCTCATGCATTAAACCTTCCTTAAATTTTTCAATGTAAATATGTGATGTCACTTTGCAAATGAAATAGTTTGACTTAGAATAACAGTTATTGACCTTATGGTGATTGAGGCAATTACCAATTGATTATTTTTCACGATCTCAATTCTTCAATAACATGCACTTTTTAAAATTGACAAAAATTGAGATACTGATTCTCGTTAGATAGTAAATAGTGTTTCAAAATTTTAACTTGATATAAACATTTAGAAATCTTTTGTGGACTGTATTCATTTTGATATTTGTGATTGTTTCTAAATAAGCGGATGTGAAATCATATTATTTCAAGCATTTTACACTTATTTTGATGTTAAATAAAATATCAGCATCTCGATAACACTCTTGTTACAAACCAGGATTCGCCCTGTTTACACCTATGTGTATTGAAGTCACGATCTAATGAGTTAAATATTTTGTCAGAAACCATTAATTCCACGCACTCCCTTTGAAATCACGCATTTTCTTAATTGGCACACAATCAAATGCTTAATTCGACGCAAATTGAACGTAGTTTCGTTTGAAGCTTTGTGTCCTACGAAAGTTATTTATTACCTCTTAGGTGGATTGAAATTCTTTTAACACAATTTCTTTGCTTGTCATAATTACTTAGGTCATCCTCACCATATATGCCCATTAAATTGGTAGCCTTTTCTCTCCTAAGATAGTTAATAAAATTTCTGATTAAATTATCTGGAACATTTGTTTTGAAAGTTTTTAGTTTTAGTTTAGTTTTTATTAACGTCGCACTAGATGCAATACGATGGCTGGTTTCGGCGACGGACCCGTAATTTGGAACCTCGGTCATAGATGAAACCTGAGTTGGCACCCCTCTAACTTCCACAGACCACGCTAACGAGAGGACTTGGGCCCTGACAGATTTAACGCATCAGTTTGGTTGCACGGCGGTCAGTCCCCAAAGATCGAACCCGCGACTGAACGAAACCGCTGGCCACGAATCCGAAACCATGAACACCAGGCTATCAAGTGGCCTCTTTTTGTTTTGAAAGCTCTTTCAAGTGATGAGAAAAAGATTATAATGACTTGCCCGCGAAGGAATTGAATAGTAAATGTTTTATCACTATTAATTAAATTTTCAAAATAATTTGATAACTCAGAATCACAATATGTTGATGTTTCACTTTTCTATGTGTGTTTCTTTACCAAAATTAGTGAAGTTCTAATTGTTTTCTAACTGGCTTATTAATTTTTCTAATTCCTAATTTTGATTCTCTGAAGCAATACGTAACTAGAACGAAGTACAACAT
>BMAW01056910.1:88247-114912 GCA_019974015.1 Nephila pilipes | reverse complement strand
AGTAGTTGCTTAAGACAGCAATGACGGTGCAGCTAACGTGATCGATTGAACGAAGCACAACAGGCTCCACCTCTCTAGACCTATTCTTATTTATAGGGGTGGACTTCAAGTTAACACAACAAGCAAATACTTTGATCGTACCTTCGACAGTGATAGAATGGCCTAGTAGGGAGAACAAAATGTTTCTTTTCCCCTCGTCCCACACAAGTAGTCCTTTGGAGGCCAATTTCCGCAGACGATCACTGTCTCCCTTTAATTCTCTTTCTGTCACAGTATTCGTTAAGTAATCGAGATCGGCAAACTTCACTTCCGTCAACCAGTGCGATTCCGTATCTGTTTTGAGTTTCTCAAACACCAAACTGGATTTTGTTTGATTATACACATCACCTTTCGAGTTCTTGATGGATATATCACATAACACTTTAATATCCCGATTTTTGTGGTCTGCTCGCTGAAGACGAATAGTAATAACTGTGAAGTGATTCTTATATCTGACTTTAACAATGACATCAAGCCGGGTTCTACAGCTGCGTCCGAGATCTAATTTTGAGCTCAGCTCTTCGTTCGGGAATTGCAAGACATTTTCAATAATCCAGTTCAATTTGCATTCGTGACCACAATTCCTAGTGTGTAAAATTATATTCGTGCTAACTGTCTGTTTCTTTTTAGGAAGCTTTGGCATGTTTAAGAGATGAATTATTTAGAAGGCTTCGTGAAATCATAGCCGAAAGAGTTCATCGAAGCCTCTCCTCCTCTCACTTGAGAACGATATAGAAAGTCAATGGAACGCATTGTAGATGTTGAGTAAATCAAAACAAACGAGATAAGATAAAAAATATAACTGATTAGTGAGCTTCCTTTTAAAAAGAGAAATACTTCCTCTTTGTACGTGTAGCACATATGTTGTGAGATGTGTGGTTACTTTTAAAAATCTGATACATTTAATTTTCATTCATTGTTTAGGGTATCCGTACACCTTTAAAACGTCATTTTTGTCACAATTTTTGATTTTCTAATTTTAATGTCAGTTAAAAATTTAAACTTTTTTTTCTTTGTAATAATGCTTGAATTTTGCATATACCTTATATAGAACTTAAGTTACAGGGAATTGAATTTTACTCGGTAGCTAATTTTTAATTGCATTTAAAAGTTTGTTTTTGATTTTTCTCAAAATGATTTTTGTCGACATATTCACATATGGCAACGCAGATATCAGAACAGTTATTAACCAAATTATTTTAAATTTTGCAGATATCTTTCTTATATAGTTTTTAAGATCCCTTACTACTTTTAAGGTTGTAAAATTAATATGTATTTAGTAATAAAGGTGTAAATCATATACTGTTGTAAATTTTTCTGATTTTTCATTATTATTTGACTCGAAACACAATAAAAATTACAGTAATACGATTTTCCTCATGAGAGTAGTACCAGCCCAAAACTTGCTATGATGAATAAGAAAAAAGTTACAGAATAATGATATTTTTGTTTATTTTTGAGTTATGAGCGTTATTCTGATAATCAATTTATGTACTATTTTCACCATGATTTTCGCTCCAAAAATTTTTTTGAATTAAAAGCAGTTTATTAAATGTGTTTTTGATGGTTTTAAGTTATTTTTTAGCATTAAAAATATTCTGATAGCAAATATTAATGTATTTCAAAAAAATTTCTCCGAAGGTGTACGGATACCTTAATTGATCAACCAGTTGATTTCAAAATTATTGTTATCGTATTTTTCATTATTTGTATGAAAATTAATTTTACTGTATATGCTTTTGGAAGAAACAAAAAGAGAAGAGACTACACAAAGCAGTTTTAAAATTCAGTACTTTTATCAAAGGATACATTTTTCTGATATTATTATTAATTAGAGTTCTTCAGTATAAAATGGAACATGTTATGTTATCTTCAATACTTAATACTTGTTATTTAATTTTTGGTTTTGGCTATTTGGATATTAAATTTCATTTGCAATTAAAAAATTTTTTTTTAAAGAAATATAGAATTTGAATGATTTTTTGATTGAATTTCCAATAAATGTATTGTAAATGATATGCATACATTTTGTCTCATTTTCAAAGGAAAAAAAATAAACAAATCCTGCTGGAAATTAAATAAATATTTCTCTATCATAAAAAACATTCATAAATTTTATTTTATTTAACTTTTTCGTATTACTGAAATGTTTTGTTGCAGATGGCTGGAAAGTGATAATTTAAAGAAAAAAAATCTAAAATAAATAACGATTTTTAATACATATTCCTCTTTAAAACCTGAAACCGAATATTGATAACAATAAAGCCTTCGCAAGGAACATTTAAAAATAAAATTGTTTTCCTTACCCATTTCCATATTATTTAACGAATAATATAGACTAGTTTAACAAGTTGAATGCTAGGGTTATTTCAAATGGGTTGCCTATATGCACCACATAAATTTCTCCTTATGCGTTAAATATTTAGGTGAAATATTAATTACAATAAACAAGATACCATTCTTAATTAATTTTTGAGATACTGAGAGAGCCTCTTCATGAACTGAAAAAAATAGCGATGAAATGCTAGGGTTACGCGACGATTTTGCGAAGTGTACTGCAAAAACAATTCAAAAACCCTGGATAGGCTAAAGGCAAAAAAAAAAAAAAAAAAAAAAAAAAAAATACTCTACTAAAAATTACGACGTATTGCGGAAATTGCGTTGGTTTACCTTTCGTTTACTTGGAGTGTTTTAGTACGGGTCATCGCAAAATGTGCGCACAATATTAAACTTACTTGTTATATATGTAAATAAAGTAAATTTTGTATGCTCTGTAATACATTACTTTCTTCACATTATTTTAGTAACGATCATAATATATAAAAATTTAAAAACATTGGTATATGTAAATAAAGACTGGAGGATCATGTAAAGAAATGGTATGCTATATGTGTGTCATATTATATCGTAGCGCATTTCTCAGTTAAAGGTTTTGACCTACATTGTTCGAGTACAACTTACTTTCTGAATGACTCTAGTACATAAAATAATCTTATTTGCAAAGTTTAAACTAGTTTTGCCTTATTATTCATGTTAAAGTGTTCTTTTTTGGAAAAAAATGTGCTAAGGAAGACATTAATATAAAAGGAAAGCTAATTTAAATTTTGCAAATTAGATTTATGTAAATCATTTAACCTCCTAATCATTTTATCTTTTTATGTGAATCATTTAACCTTTTATGTAAATCATTTAACCTCCATGCCTTCGCGTGGGTATTGCCTGTCACCCATGGCTTTTAATTTCATTGCTGTGATTTCTATAGGTGAGTTCTACACATAAGTGGTTTAAGGTATCTATCAATTTATCCACACAAAAAGAGTTTGCTTAGCTTTTAATACGTAATTGAAAGTGCTTGCAGTGCAACAGACGATTTCTTTCATTGGTTGACAAGTGTCAATCTCTCGAATGATTCTATAAATTTTTTTTCAGCATCCCTAGCTGAGACTTTCTGTACAAGAGAAAAAAATTACGCATTGCATATTGAATATGATTGCACTTTATGATTAATCGCATATGATAAAGGAGAGAAAAGATTGGATTGGATTGGTTTTATTAACGTCGCACTAGAAGCAACACTGGTCTTTTAAAGACGGATTTCGAAATTTTGAAAATCAGTAAAGTGACGAGGACAACACCTGAGCTAGTCCCTCCCTCTACCAGCTTCCACATACGCCATTGAGAGGACTTTGAGCCTCGACAGATTTAGTGTGCATTAACCCTACCACACGGCAGATCTTTGTGGTATTAAGTCTCAAATCCACGACTCGACAAAAATCACTGGTCATGAGTCCTCTACCATGACTACTACAAGGTTATCATGGTTAGTTATTTAATTGAAGGCATTTTTATTTAAAAATTTATTTTACCTTTTCTACAAATTTTTTTATTATTCTAAAGTGATGGATACAATTACAATTAAATTTATGCAGATTTATAACTGTGTAGGCATTCCACATGCCTGACTCATTTTTAAGAAAAATCCAATTTTTCTCCGAGATCCAGTTACAATTTTATTCATACAATTATCTACGATATACGTTTTGTTTTTGATGATCATAAACATAGTACAAAAGTTTCTGATATTATATACTTTTAAAATATGGCAGTGCATTCGAAAATGCTTTTCAAGCTGGATCATTTTTTTTTTATTAATCTTGATCATTTATCTATGATAGAAATTGAAACATGTAATTTTCTTACTATTTAAAACTTTTCACTTACATTATTTAAAACAAAAGGCATGCTTCTAAATATTAAAAACTTTTCACTTACATTATTTAAAACAAAAGGCATGCTTCTAAATATTAAAAACTTTTCACTTACATTATTTAAAACAAAAGGCATGCTTCTAAATATTAAAAACTTTCTAACATGTCTTTCAAGGAAAACGAAACAACCACTCGAAGTATTCCCTTTGAATTGTAAACACATACGTTTATCTTTACATATGATTAAATGGTTTCGATGACGTCGCACTAAAAGTAAGACGAGGGCTGTTATCTTCACATAAGAAGAAAACATATTGTATCTTAAAATAAGTGCTTGAAAAATGCAGATAAGTTAGTTTCGATAGGAAAAAAGTTCACATAAATATGATGTGAATTTGTTTTAGTGCATTATAAGGAATATTACGTTCCTTAAGACTTTATAAGCTAATTTGATAGTTTTTGTTCCGTTTTTGATGTTTTATTGGGTTATTGCGTATGTTTTAGTCAAATTATTTTATCAAAAAAGAAAAAAAAAAATGTCGCCAAATGTTGAGATATTACGCTAATAAAGGAAGTAGGCGAGCCAAACATTGTTTTTCCTAATTTGCCATTTGTTATAATGAAAAGATGGGTCTTTTTCACTATTTGCCACTTGGTTTTACGTAATTTTGTGAAGTTTTTTTTTAAACCAGACTTCTAACAACTATTAACATTGGCTGTTATTTTTGAGTTCTGAGTACATAGTACTCTAAAAATCAACAAAATATCGAAATAACATTTTCTTACTTTAATTTTATGACTCCTTAAAATATATGTACAATAATTCGAGATAAAAACCAACATTTTTAAAAACAACGTTTTTATATAGTGGCAAAGTTTATTAAGAAAAAATATTGAAATATTAGTTAAAACTGGTCGCAAATATCTAAATATTGCATTGTTAGGCAAGTAAGAACGGTTTCCGAAATTTCAGAGCTCTAGCTTGATGGGAAGTTCGTTAATTTAACGATAGAAAATTTGATGACACACTGATACACACACAGAGAAACACATACCAAGTGAAATACAGAAAAACGTTAAAAGTAACTAAAATTAATTAATTCATCCGGTAAATTAAATGGTTGGAATGCAGTTTAACCCAATCACTCTTGACGACAAGAATTATTTGGCAGTATTTTGCCAAATGTGGCTACCCTGGTCCGTTTTACGGACTTAACGTTCAGCCAAACAAAAAAATCGCCAAGTTTGGTGCCAATTTTTGAAATCGCGCCAAGTGGTTGGGATAAACTGCATTATTGAAGAAAATACTAGCTAAAACTTGTCGCAAATGTCTAAATATCGCATTGTTAGGCGAGTGAGAATGATTCCCAAGGTTTCAGAGTTCTAGCTTGATGGGAAGTTGGTTAAATTAACGATCGAAAATTTGATGACACACACACACACCAAGTGAAATTCAGAAAAACATTTTAAAATCTCATTCGTCTTGCAACACTACTTAACTGTTTATTTAATTTTTTCTTGAACAGTGTGCCAAATAAAAAAAAGCTTTAAATTGCTTTTTCTCAGAATTTTATTTTTCATGACGGTCTAATGCTTAAAAGGCTAATTTTTTTAAAAATCAATATAACTTGCTGAAATACTTTTCTGGTTGTTTTTCATAATATGTGAGGTGATTCGATGCACGTAATTAGTATTTAGATAAAAAATTATTTTTTTTAAAGATTTGTTCTTCAAAACACAATTTTTAACCAAGAGATCGATATTTTATTTGATTTTTAATCGCATATTGTAACTAAATTTTTATTCTAAAAACTGTAATCTTATCATAAATATCTTATTTAAAAGCTGAGTATAACAACTGTCTTAATATTACTTGATCATGAATTTCTCTGACAGGAAAGGCTCTGAAAACGACATTTATCATTACTGTAAAAACGCAATATCTAAAAATTTAATGCATCAAAGAACTTGAAATTACCTATATATATATACATATACATACGTATGGGTACGTTTTTTAAATACGAGGGCTATTCAGAAAGTAAAGAACGTTTACGTCTGACATCGTAGGCACGCGCCTATCACGTATATTTTGGTGTGTGCGGGCTCGGCATCTCAGTCGGCGTCCAACCATCACAACGGGAACATTTCCACGCTGCCCGTTTTATCGATATTCAAATTTAAAATGTGCGCTGCAATTGAAAATTCCGCTAGTTGTGAGGTGCGGTCTATGATACGGTTTTTGTTGGCAAAAAACCTAAAACTTATGGAAATTTATCGGCAAGTGTGTGAAATGTACGGAAACAACGTAATGAATGAAAGTTCAATCCGGAAATGGTGCATCCAGTTTAAAAATGGTCGAACTAACGTTCACGATGAAGAGAAGAGTGGACGCCCTAGCATTGTGACTGACGAACTGGTCACTAAAGTTGATGAATTGATTCGTGAAAACCGCCGTTCCACAATAACGGAGCTTTCGCTTATTTTTCCACAAGTTTCAGGGACTTTGTTGTTTGAAATTAGCGGCAGAATTCTATGACGAGAGAATTTCAAAGCTTGTCCACCGCTATGATAAGTGCCTCAATTTTTTTGGTGCCTATGTAGAAAAGTAGAATTTTAGATGCTCTTTCTGATGTATATAATAAATTTTTCTTCTTGTACTTAGTTTCTTTTTAATTCCAAAACGTTCCTTACTTTCTGAATAGTTCTCGACTTTTATACGTAGAACAGACTATTCTTCACAATTTATACTGAGTAGAAGTTTTTTTATTTTTACAATAAAGTGAAAATTACAACAACTTTTAAAGTAAGTTTCCGTGTTCATATCTCGAAATACCGTACACTCCTACGTAGGGGCTATATTATCAAAATATTAGTCTATTCCCTAGATAAGGTTATATTCTGAGTCATTCAATGTACAAAATATCAATACATTTTTTTTTCTTTTGAGTTACCGTGTTTTGCGAAAAGTATTAATTTTTGCTTACATTTGTATAAAATGCCCCTTTGGACAATAAAACTATGCAGTAGTGAAGCTTTTCTGGAGTGTTTTATTATTTTCTTTTTGAAGCTCATAATATTATAAAAATATTCATTTGTAGGCAATTTAATTCAAAAAATTCTTCAAAGGTGTAAAGTTATCTGAAAAAATCTCCATTCTTCAGTATAGGTATTTGATTTTACTGCCTTTTGTAGTGTTTGATAGAAAAAAAATCTATAAATATTACTTGTACAGCTAAACCCTTACACATTGTTAGGAGAAACACTTTTAAAAAATTCAGCAAAAAAAATTGTTTACAAATATTAAAATTTTTAAGATTATTAGGAATTTTAAGGAATTAATGTATTTTGAAACAAATAAAATTTGAAATAATTATTAATAAATAAAGCTTTTTTCCAAAATGTTTATTTTATATGTGTTAAAACACTGTGAATATAAAAACTTCTTGTAAGTATCTAATTAGAAAAAGTTTTTCGCACAGCATTTAGTACCCGAGAGGTTTCACGATTGATGAGCGAAATAACTTTAGCAAGTTTTCCATTTAGTTGGTCTCCATAACTTAACCAAATTTTAATTAAATGAAACAATTTTTTGTATGTGACATCTAATAATTTGTATACACATGAGCTGATTTTAAAAATTTATAACAATATTAAGTAATTTTTGAATAATGGTAATGGTTGTTTTTCAAATTATATAAAAATGTGCATTAATTTTTGTGCACAATCGTGAAACTAATTATCTTTCAGAATGTATAATTATTGTTTCATAATATAAATAAATGCTTAGAGATATATTTAATCTAAGAAATATTTGGCATTGAAAGCAGGTTTTCTTTTTTTAATGCTTATGCTTAGTATGAAATTTGATTTTGGAACTTTTCATGCTTGAAAATGTACATCCCCTAAAAAGGTACCTAAAACATGCATGAAATATATTAATTTTAGCTCGAATTAAGTATAATAATATAATAATATAGCGGCATTAATTTTGTAAGATTATCTTGAATGACTTTTACGATATCTTGCATGTACAGTATTAAGCTGTTCATGGTATATTTCACTTAGGTTATTCATGTCTCCACATTAAGTTCGGAAATCTGGAAGGCCCACGCTCGCTAGCAAAACAGAAAGAGACACTAGAAAGAGAACAAAAAAGAAGGGTGAACAACAATTAGGGCACGGTTAAATACTCGGCCAAATCGGTAAAATCCTTAATTTTAGCTGAATCAACAATTATTAGAGGCTTATGATGCTACGCCGAACACTGGACTTTTCAAAGAGAAGGTGCAGTTAAAAAGGGTAAGACATTTTGTTAGGAAACTTAGTTAGGTGAAAATAATGAATCTTTGAAAAAGAGAAAGAAATTAAAAAGAGGAAAAAGAAAGGACATACACACACACCATACATACGAAAAATTAAATAAAGGTTTAAAATTAAATAATTTTAAGGAAAAATTAAAAAAATTTAAGGTTTAAGAAGGTTAAGGCCATTTCAAAGTAAGCAGCCGTTATAGTTTTGTGAATCCGTGTATGGGTGTACAAAAAGTTAAAATACTATGGGATTTGATTGCTTATTAACGTTGCACTGAGATGCGACGGACTACTTTATTTTTAGATATCTTCAAGTTACGAGAACGACTCATGAACTGAAACCTCTCTTTCCAAACTTCTACACCACGCCATAAAGAAGACTCGGGATTTTGACCAAATTTTATGTGCATCAGCGCCACTACATGACAGGCCTTTAGTGTAAGGTGACAAGGTTTTTACATTCGAAAAACGGGACACCATTGACGCGGGGGGGGGGAGTTCTTGATTAAAAATTTGGTATCTAAAAGTGCCTTCCTTTGGTACCTAAATAAATTACTTACCTAAATCATCTGAATAGCTGATTTGTTGACATCACTTATTTAACTAGCACGCAATATAATGTGTATCGTATGAGAGACAGTTACAAAACTCAATATGCGAAGGCGTTACTTCGTGGACAACCAACAAACTCCTTTCACCCTGGCTCTTCTCTCAGAAATTCCCCTCCGTTTCCAATTTTTGAATAAGATGTATTTTCTTTACCACAATGTTCCAAATGATGCTAGATCACTAGCGAAACATATCGTCATAAAAATAAAATCTGTGGAAGTGTACAAAGCGGTACATTCTCTCTTCATTTTAAAGCTGCAAATGTTTTCGCCGCTGCCAATGCCGAAAATGCCACTGTTCATCAAGTCCAAACAATGGTGGTCGTATTCTAGCAACTGATCAAAGCGAACTTTAATATGCAGTTCCTGATAATCAGTTCTCAACAATTATTTTTATTATTTAAGTCTAACATTATGACATTTACAAAAATGATATAAACCTCATATCCTAGTGAAATAGCTACACTGAAATCGAAAACCGTATATTTCCTTACCGTTCCCTGGCTTGTCGTGCATTCTTTCTAAGAATCGGGACATTCTTAAGACCCCGTGCGACGTGGGATAAATTGTTAAAAATCGAGATGTCTGGTCACCTTACTTTAGTCTTAAATTCTGTATGAATGAAATTATGTGGCATAGAATTTTCAATGAAGTGAATACATTCCTTGATTTCCTGAATTAAATAAAGATGCCGCTTTAATAATGGGCTTAAATGTGAGTGCAATTGCGTCAATTTTCTTGAACGATGGAATTTTACACAAGATTTTATTGTAAAGGTATCCATTAATAGAGAAGATGATAGAGTTAAAAGTTGCAAAGTTTCTTATTTTAATTAATCGAATATACCGTCTCATCTTAATCAAATAAGAAAAAAAAAATACATATAATGGTCTATTGTACTAAAAAATCTTTTTGAAATTTAAATTTCCTAAAATTAATTTGAAAAAAAAAAATTAGGGTTTCTTAAGGGAGCTTGGAAATTGGCGAAAATTCAAAAATCTCTCTTTGAATTTAAGCTGCTCAATTGTTGTACTCTCATTCATTGGAGTTCATCTCAACTAAAATAATTGTGAAAATTACCAAACAAAGTGGATGCAAAAGACGGACTGTGTTGCCTTAAAATGGACGAATGAACTGTCTGGGAGCACTTGGGAGAAAATCTTGTTTTGAAGATAATATGGATGTATAAAAACAAGTATGTTTTACTAGAAATAGTTATGTGGAAGTAAAATTTATGTTAAAAGTTCTGGTTATATTTTTACAGGAATAGAAACATGGAAACATAAAGTTATTTTTTTGGAGAGGAGAAAATTAGTTGAGATATTGACAAAGTAATTTAACAATCATAAATAAACGGGAGAGTGAAACAGATAAATTGCATTCTCCAATAATCAAGAGTGAAAATTTAGAAAAAAATACTAAAAAGTTCAAGCTTTTTTACTTTAAATTTAAAGTACTCATGGCGCCATCTATTTATGAAACCAGTCACTATTTGAAAATTTAAAGGAGAGATGATTAAAAGGTCTAGATGGAGACAAAATAATTAACAATTAATATCAAATAAAAATAAATTAAAATCTCATAATGTCTCAAAAATTAAAATTGGCTACAATAATTCTATTTCAATACGTGTTAACGTTTAGTTCATAAAGTTCTCTAAAAAATAAAATTATTCAAAATGAATATTAATTAGCATAAAGAAATTTTACTTCCGAGCACCATGTTCCGCAGAAGTAATTATATTCCATAAAAAAATATACTTTCTTCAAATTTCTTATGCATCGTTACTTTCACAAGCAAAACATTTTAATGTACCAAAACATTACCTACGTTAACGATAAAAATAATAAAAACGGACAATTCTGCCATAAAAACCAATTAATCCATGAAACATTAAAACAAGAGCAAACGATAAATTATTTAAGTAAACAATAATAAATATTATTCTGTTTAATATTAAAATAAAAGCAGACGATAAAATGTTAAAATAAATATGTTTTAGTAATGTAAATGTATCACAAGCTAACACAAAAAGTAATTATTATAATCGTGGTGTATTATACTTTCAATATCTTGAACTTAACACTATACATCCTTTATTTCATACCCACGTGTTTTTATTAACGTCCTTTTCTAAAAAGAATAATTTGTTAACACGTATTAAAATTCAAAATATTAGTCTGAAGTAAATAGAGATATTAAGGCTCCCGTCTACCCGCCATTTTGATTTCATCAACTTAATGTTAATCCTATGGAATTTCGACTTGAATTCTCCCATCTTTATTATTTGATCTATTTGAATACAATAAAGTGCATCTGAAAGAGCAAAAAATAATGAATGCTTCTGTGGAACTACTTTTTCCCTCCAATTTTTAAAAAATATTTGAAAATATTCTTTAAACACCGGAAAACTCAAAAAACGAATCATTAAAATAAGAATAAAAATATTTTTTAAGAATCTTAGGAAAAAAGTAATTCCACAGAAGTTTTCATTATTTTTTGCTCTTTCAAATGCACTTTATTGCATTCAAATAGATCAAAGAGTAAAGATGTGAGAATTAAAGTCGAAATTCCATAGGATTAACATTAAGCTGATGAAATCAAAATGGCGGGTAGACGGGAGCCTTAATCAAATATATCCGCGAGATTCAGAATATGTATATATTAATGATTTTCCATAATAAGAACAAGAATAATTAACACCGGGACATCGATGTCTCATTTTAGAAATTAAATAAATAATTCTAAGAAATTAGCTACAGAAATAATAGTCTTTTTCAAAGTGATCTGTTAGAAGAGGGATATGCCTTCCCAGGTGTCGTCTTTGTCATTTGACCGAGGTTCAATATTACGAGGTTCAATATTACGAGGTTCACCGCCAATAGTCATCGTGTTGCTTCTAGTGCGACATTAATAAAATCAGCCAATCAGCCAAGTAAGGTCGCATTACATCACCAACAATGATCAGGAGGTGAAAATTAGTGTCTAACCGCTACGATGCATATAACCCACAATATTTATCTATAAACTGAATCATTCCAAAATTGAACACTGTAGCTAAGTGGTCTTGGAATAAAACTCATTGCGGTGGTGTTTTAGTTGAGACGTTGGCTCAATCCTAGATTCCTATAAAGACTCGTCGTGTAATAGGCTGCTGTAGGTTAAATCTCTAAGGGCTCACAGACTTCAAGTTTCACGTAGGGTATATGTAGATTAGGGTGCCAGCTCTTGTGTCGATTTCGTCACTTGATCGTGGTTCAAAATTGGGAGGCATATTAGATATGGATAGCGGACCATTGTGGTGAGCAGTTAAATCACCAGATGTGTTCGATAAAAATATAAAGCAGTAATATATTAAAGGTATTTTTAAATTAACGACTGCAAAAATATGTAATATTTATTTTAGAATTTTATTTTTATTTGGTTGTGTTCAGCGACTTTCTGTAGGGCAGATGTGGCCAACGTAACCTAGTGATCATAGTCGAGAACGATTGCTTATCTCCAGGCTTCTGTTGGAACCATGATGCATCTAAATACCCGTAGTATAACCGGGATGTGATGCACGTTTAATTTATCGTGGCTTTAAATGTTCCTAATAGGTGGCGTAGAAGTTTGGAGAGGGTGATCTCAGTTCACGTGTCAAACCTCATCACTTAATCGATGCAGAAAATTTAGAGGTCCTCACCTGTAGCCCTCGTGTTCTTTCTCAGTGCGATGTTGTGGCGATTATAGCCTAGTTGTTGCCTTTCCGTGACATGGTGTGGAAGTTTGGAGAGAAAACTGCCAACTCAGGTGTCGTCCTCGTCAATTGAACAAGATTCAAAATGACGAAATTCACTACCAATTTCGGTGTTGCTTCTCAATGTGACGGTAATGGAACAATCCCAATCTGTGTGCGAAGTTAATAATCGAGTACAATCACGATCTGTAAGGCAAGAATAGAAAGCCGGAAAAAGGTGAATAATATTTTTTGAATTTTAAGAATCTGCGAAAGGGGATTTATGGCCTGCATCTCACATATCACCAATCAATCAATCAGTCAACAATGAATAACATAAATCGTTTGCGAAATAGAAATTCAGCACTATACGTTCAAAAGACTATTCAGACAAAATTTTTAAAAGGAATATTAATCAAATATATACGAAATGAAATGTAGAAATATTATATAATATTTTCAAATACATTTAATTTGAATATGTAGGTTTAGTTTAGCTTTTATTTACGTCATATTAGAAGCAACACGAAGGGTATTGGTGACGCGGTCCTCTTAATTTTGCACCTCGGTCAAGTGTCGAGGACGACACCTGAACTGTCACCCTCTCTCCTAACTTCTACACCACTCCAATGGAACGCCTTTAGACCCCAATAGATTCAACGAGCAACAGCTCCAGCTACACGGCGGGTCTTTAGCGGCAAGGGATCGAACCCACGATTGAAAGAAAACCGCCGGTCATGAATCTGAAACCATGACCACTAAGCTACCGCGGCTTGAATTTCTGGGATTTGATAAATGTGTGTGAATTAATCGGATGATTCTGAGTAAGTGTAAGTAAAGGGTCAATGCGCACGAGGACCAAATCTGGATATACTGTACAAATATTGTGCATGTGTGTTCTCTAGGCATTAGAAAACGATTAAAAAAAGACAATTCATTGACAAGAAAAAAGGTCTAATATAGAGAAAGATTGCCAAGACGTCCCCGGGGCACATCGCCCATATTTATTGAAGACAGTAATAGCCACGTGACAGAAAAAAAATCATTAGGAAACCACGGCGTCAAGAATCCCGTGCTTACCTAAGGAAGGCTATCTTTTGAGGGCAATTAATCGGTTTGGTTTAGTTTTATTAATATTACACAAGAAGCAATACGAGGGCTATTGGCGACGTACCACCTAATTTTGAGCCTTTGTCAAGTACCGAGGATGACATATGATTTAAACTACACTCCCCTCTCCTAACTTACACACCACGCGAAAGGGAAGACTTTGAGTCTCGACAGGTGGCCGCGGTAGCCTTGTGGTCATGGCTTCGGATACGTGGGCGGCGGTTTTCGCTCAGTCTTGGGTTCGATACTTGGCAGCAAAAGACCAGTCTTGTAGCCGGGGCTGATGCACATTTAAATCTGTCGGGGCCCAAAGTCCACCCATTGTTGTGGTGTGGAAGTTAGGAGAAGAAATGCCAGTTCATATGTCGTCCTCGTCACTTGACCGAGGTTCAAAATTACGAGGTCCGTTGCCAATAGCCCTCGTGCGACGATAATAAAAATTAGCCCCCTTGCTTCTAGTGCGACGTTAATAAAAACTATATTCCAAAACTAAAAAAAAAAAAAAAAAAAACTTGAGCCCCTGCAGATTTAAATTGCATCAGCAAGGCTACACGGCATGTCTTCAATGCTCGAACCCACGATCCTATGAAAACCGCTGGCAACGAGTCCTCGACCATGACCACAAGGCTACCGCAGACGCGATGAATTAATCGAAGGAAACGGAAAGAGAAAACTGCGTTTTTAGGAGGTAATTTCATGCAGCATATCCTCCTTTTTACGTAATATTAAAATTGTTCAACTTTAAGGAGAATTTTCAAGAAATTTATTTTTGGTACAGACGCCGATATTTTTGTGTGCTTCATTTAATTATTATCGTTATTGTAATGAGAAACCTAGTAAAAAATTATTAAAAATACGGGTTAAAATATAAATTAATCTTCATTGGCTTAAAACTTTTTATATGCTATTCTACATACGAATTTTTTTTCAGAAATACTTAATAAGCAACAAATGAACAAAAATATTAATAACTATGTGATTAATCAATTTTGAAGATTTTTAAACTTGGTCATTTTTAACACAGGGAAACAGAAAAAAAAAACTGTTGAAATAACCCTCCTAAAATGATTTTTCAGCTATAATAAGCCACATGTTTAATTCAAACATGTAAGTTATGAGAATTTTGGATTGGATACTTATTTCTTATCTGATTTGCGTAGATGATGCAATGCCGTTTTGAATACTTATAGACTCTTTGAAAAGTTTTTTTTTTTTTTTTGTTACATATAGCGTTGTCATCAAAAAATTGGATTACATGTATTTACATTTGAGTCGGATGTTACAATGTTAGAAAATACACTTCCAATTTCGAAACCCTTTTATTAACGTATATTTATCAGGAGACTAAGTGTGTGAGTAATAGATTTTATAATGGCGCAAGTGTCAGATTAGCCATGCTGCGCCAAACAAGGTAAAATTATGTACTAGACGTTTAAATTATGTATCTAGAAGAAATAATTAAATAGAAGGTAAAATTATGTATCTAGAAGAAATTGAAATTAAAAAAAAATGGAAATAAGTAAATAAATAAAAATTCGTTGACAGAAAGAGTGTCAAAAATAATGAATGAACTTTAGGTATCTCGGTGGAGCGTCACTCGTGTTTACCAATTACAGTAAATCCCATGGAAAATAAAAATAACACTAGGGGCCTCAGGGTCATGATGCTGTGGCATGGTCCGGCAAGCACCTGAGGAGTTTCAACCAGTGGTAAACTAGTTCTCTGATACAAACTCGGGGGCAGGATGCCTGAATATATCCTCAGACATTGGGTACACATTTTTGTCGCATCTAACGATATATATGAGTTACATTGGAACTATTATTTCATTCCCGTGTGGACCGAGAGATAATACATGTAACCGCTGAAATGGTGTTCGTAAATTATCATAAGAACTCAACCTCGTTTCGACTAATAATACTTCAGCCATAAGCTCCCCACCAGAACCATGGCCAGAGGATTACCCCAATGTCCCAGGATTACCTCAATCATGATCATGTTCACAGAAAGATTTTGCTTGATTGCTTGTTAACATTATACTTAAAAGCATCACGAAGGCTATTGGCGTATTTTTGTAAATTGAACCTCAGTTTAGTGAAGAGGACAACACCTAAATGGGCACCGCATTCTCTAAATTACTACACCTCGACCTCAAAAAGGCTTGGAGCTTTGGCAGATATAACATTCATCAGTATATCTACTCAGTGGGGTTACAGTACCATCAGGATTCGAACTTAAGACTCGACGGAAACAATACCCGCAGCAAGGTCGCAACTATGACCACTATGTAACTGCTGGCACATGTGCAAAAGGCAGCAAACCCTACAGAAGATAGAAAAAGAAATCACGCTTGTCCCTTGAGATCATGAATCTAGTACACAAAAAAAAAGAAGGTAAACCTATGAGGAGAAGTTGTGTATAGATTAATTTCAGTTCACATAATTGATAATATTTACATTCTAATAAACACCAAGAGAACATTCAGTTAATTGAATTTTTTTTGTTAGAAATTTTATAGGTATTAAGAGAATTTATTGGTGTTAAAAATGTTCATGTAAGACTTCTGAAATAAGGATTCTTATTTACAAAAGAACTAAGATAGTCATTTTAGAGTGGAAAATCAATAAACATGGTGGATGTATAGCTTAAGTTATAATGAATCAAAAATGCTGTAGATAAACAATGCAGCTTCTTTTCCAAGATAGTTTTAGCTTCAATTCTTTAGAATATTTAAACTTCTTATCTATGGTTTGACGAAAAAGGTATTTTTTTTTTTAAAATCAATGTAGCAATTATATAATAAAACTATTCATTTTTTCATTGGTGGCCGCAATGTCCTAGTGGTCAAGGTCGTGGGCTCGGGGCCAGCAGTTTTCGTCGAGTTGTAGGTTCGAGCCTTGATGCCACAAAAGGCCCGAATTTATCTGGGGCTGATGCACGCTAAATTTCTCAAAGCTCAAAATTCTCCCGGTGGTGTGAAAGGTAAGGAGAGAAGGGGCAGTTTTCATTGAGTCGTAGATTCGAGCCTTGATGCCACTGAAGAGCCGCAGTGTATCCGGGGCTGATACACGTCAGATCTGTCGGAGCTGAAAATCTTCCCATGGCGTGGTGTGGAAGTTAGGAGAGGAGGGTAAGTTGCCATCTTAGAGGTCCTCGTCACTTGACTAAGACTCAAAATTACGAGGTACGTCATTAATAGCTCTCGTGTTGCTTCTAGTGCGATGTATATAAAACCAACCAAACGTTTCCATATGTAAAATCTATATTTGAGTTTAACTTTTGATGAATGAAGCAATATGGAATCTTCTAACAATTTGTTTTGTTGTGCTGTGTAGATAGAACAGGACTGAAGAGTGGTTTCTCGAGTAGTGGATTGTAGTATATATGTAGATAATAATTTGTGAATCTAATCATTGACTGACATATAAGTAATAATTTTTACTTATTTCGAAATAATTAAGAAGTCTCACAGTTCAGCTTCGATTTTATAAGCATAATGATTGTCAAAAATGCATTTCACTCCTCTGATATTAATGGCAATTATGTTGGACGCGATGCAAATGAAATTCATCTAGAATTTTCGAATGAACATCTATCAAATTTGCCGACTCGTGTGATCTTTCCGTCATCGTTTTCATCAAACAATCTTCCTACGTTTTGGCTGTTGGATTTGAGATCATCATCAAAGAAAAATGTTATTGGATTTCATTTTAATTTGATGCAGAAAGAAGAGAAAATACGTTCTATTGAAGTCTGTATACATATAAAAGTTTTCAATTCACTTAATCAAAAATTATTGGAGCATTCTTGGGGTTCGGTGTCTATTTCAAACTCTAAAATCTTGGATTGTCCCAGTTCGTTTACATACTGTTTGTGGTTGTGTAGCAAAATGTTCCAGCAACCTTATACTGGAGGTTTTATTTTTGATATAAATTTGAAGATAAAAGATTATTCTCTTACTAAAGTTCTATTATCTAAAGGGAATATTAATGACTTTTCTATATGATGTGTCCAGCAATCTAGTGTTGTAAATGCAGTACGGTTTTAGAATCTGTATTTTACCGAAGTGGATATTGAACAATATCTTAAATTTTTAAAACTGTTTCGCTTTCATTTAAAGTACAGCAAGGCAACGGATTTAAAGTAGTTCACTGCATTTTTAGAGGGACCAAGTAAAAATTAAAGCATTTCAAATTGCATTACGTGTAATTTACAGAGTTTCAGGATGTATTAACTGCGATCTACTGAATTCCGACAAAATATCTATGGTAGATATATTAATATCTTATTCAAACAACTAAATACTTTTGAAATATCGATAAGTGTATCAGGTAAAAAGCGTGATGTTATTGCAGCATTTAAATAGAATTGTAACTGCAAATGTAAAGAAATGTAATTATAATTGAAGAAATGTGCTTAATTCTTATGTGCAAAATAAATATTAAAAATATAAGAAATATTTTACTAAAGTTACTCTACTTCTATTGCAGTAATAAAAAAACTTGACTTGTGGTTATTTCTTCAACAATGTAATCTCTGCCGTTTATGTTCATTAAGGGGTGAATATGTGTCATGAATGACTTCGAAGAATTCTAAATTTTCACCAATTCCCATTTTAAAGTTTCGGTTATAGATAGGGATTATTATAATTGTATACAATTTCGAAAATAGGGGACGTCAAGTTATGTACAATAAATACTTTAAATATATCAAATAAAGATATGACCTATGATTATTTCTTAATTATATGAAGGAAATCTTTTTTGTATACTTTGTTTATTGGGAACTGTCGCCTTATCTTATAATATGAATATTTCGGATATGTTTAGTGATACTACTTTTTGGACACTCGTAATGAACAATTAGGTTAATTTATCGCGAGTTGGGGAAATGAAAATTAATATTAAATTTATAATTTTGTATTGGAACTCTTATATTGGAAAAGCCTTTTAATATCAAGCATCAAAATACAAAGTAAAATAATAAAGCTAAGGTTTGAATCTAGACAAAAGTAATGTTGTCTTTCGGGGGCTTGTCTTCTGCAGGTAGGTAAGGGATACATGACACCAAAGCATCATATTAATATTGTTTAATGAACTTTCTTCTACTCGCATTGTAACTTTGTCTGAGACAAAACTTCAAAAGATTTTTTCCTCACATTTTAAAGCACTCAATTGAGCTGAAATTTTCCATACACGACTGCTCTGGATAATAAGAAAAATTATTTAAAATTAACAAAAATTAATTGATTAAAAGTAATTATTTAAAGAATTAAATTTTACGCCAATTTTCTAGAAAAATTGTCGCCAAGGTGAAAGGATCATTGCTCTTAAACTCTTTGAACGGGTGACGCACTCCCGGGATACCCTAGCAATCCTTCTATATTTTCGACCCTCCTTCTTGTCTCAATCACTTTTTATCTTTTTTTTCAACTTCACGTTAGACCACAGTTTAATCTTGTTTGGTGCAGCATAGCCATATCTGGCTCTTGCGCCAATAAACTTTACACTCACTCACTCACTCACTTAAACTCTTAGATTGATTATTATTTTGCATACAAATATGTTACGCAAAGGGTGAAGTTTGAAAGAAAACGGGTCGCCAATAGCCCTCGTGTTGCTTCTAGTGCGACGTTAATAAAAAAACTAAACTAAACTTGAAATAAAACGGATGTTCAAAAGAAAAACTCGCTTTTTAAAGGTGTTATTCTTACTGTCGCATAAATACGAATGACACACTCCCGCGATGTCCTAGCAATCGTACTCTATTTTCGACCCTCCCTGTCAACCAGTTTGTATTTACCACATTTTTTTCCTAACATCTAAATCAGTCGCACCTTGTTGAGCCGAGTGGCCGCGGCAGCCTAGTGGGGGCCACGGTAGCCTAGTGGTCAAGGTCGTGGACTAGCGGCCGGCGGTTTTCGTTCTGTCGCGGGTTCGATCCTTGGCCGCTAAAGACCCGCCGTGTAGCCGGGGCTGATGCACGTTACATCTGTTCGGGGCCCAAAGTCCTCCCGTTGGCGGGGTGCCAGCTCAGGTGTCATCCTCGTCACTTGACCGTGGTTCAAAATTACGAGGTCCGTCGCCAATAGCCCTCGTTTTGCTTCTAGTGCGACGTTATTAAAAACTAAACTATACTAAGCGACGTTAATGAAATCAAATCAACCCATTTTTTCAAACATCTAATTACACTTAAAAGTCAAAGTGATTCTTGCAATATTAAACTTCCCCAACACTCACACAAAAGTAATGTTGAAAGCAATGGAAAGATTACTTTGATGAATTAATCAAATTTTTCACACACACATACAATTAAGGGTTACTAAACTGGTGTGTCTTTGTTGTGTCGCTCTCTGTAATTTCCAGAAGGCACCGTTTTGGATATTGCAAGGAACAAGTTTTTTTCAGGTTCAAATATTTTTCTTTTAGAGTATGCTATATAAATAACGTTGGCGATGTTTAAATTTCTTTCGTCAAATCAAAAACCGTTTGCAAAACAGGCAAAAATCTTGAAATTTGATTGTGATTTTGAATTATTAATTTATTTGGGAGGCATATAATTTTTAATAGCTTCCGAAATTGATGAAAACATGGTTTTTTTAATGCATTCGTAGCCTTATAAATTCGATCAAGCACGATTCAAGGTGTTATCGAGCCATGCCTCGTTACCGTTTGTTGCACCATTTTGCTCTGACCTACAGACGCTCGATACCGTGTGTTGCACCATTTTGCGCTTCCCCACAGACACTCGATAGTTTGGGAGTGGTAGCCGCGGTAGCCTAGTGGTCAAGGTCGTGGACTCGTGGCTGGCGGTTTTCGTTCTGTCGCGGGTTTGATCTTTGGCCGCTAAAGGCCCGCCGTGTAGCTGGGGCTGATGCACGTTAAATCTGTTCGGGGCCCAAAGTCCTCCCATTGGCGTGGTGTGGATGTTAGGAGAGGGGGGTGCCAGCTCAGGTATAGTCCTCGTCACTTGACCGTGGTTCAAAATTACGAGGTCCGTCGCCAATAGCCCTCGTGTTCCTTCTAGTGCGACGTTAATAAAAAACTAAACTAAACTAAACTTGGGAGTGACATCCATTTTCTGGATAAAGAAGAGAAATTTGTGATTCTCTATGAAAGTTGCTAGTTCATCCGATTTATATCCTTTGCAACAATCCGTGTAAATTGTTGTTCCGTCCGTAACATTCTCCTTTATGACAGCCATCAATGTTTTCGTCGATTGATCAGGAACTGAAACTAAAAAGCATTCTTTCGATTCTCTACACAAGCCGCCGAAAACCCATTGTTGTGAAAGAACCCACTCAAGGTTGCTCTTTCATGGAGTAAAAAGTATTTCGTCCCATTCGACAATCTCGGTTTCATCCGCCGATTTTCGCTGTTGACCTGGAAATTAAAGCTGCGGTGCAAACATCCCACATGTAACTGTTTTAATCAAGAGTAATATTATAATTCATCTTGAGCTGTAATTCGCAAAATTCAATTGATATCATCTCCTGGCACCACAAATATATGAGCCTCGTGATTAAAAGGGATTCTGAAACCGACTTTCGCAGTCCTTTTCTCTTGTTGCAAGTTTCTTTTCTGCAACGCCATTTCAAGGAGTTCTTTGCAAAACTGAATTTCATCTCATGATCTTTCGAGCATAAATGTTTGTTTTTGATAAGGCCCTTTGTTTGAAATAACTCAACCTCAGATTTTTCATCCTCGAGTATTCCTAAGTGTTGAAATCCAAAGCAAGCAAAGCCCCATAGAGATTAAAAAAAAACCCAATAGCCTTCCTCACATGTCAGCTAGACATTAAAACGAGAGCGATAACGCAGTACTGTGTTGTTAGAGCTGAAGGTTTGCAATTGAGGTTCCAAATTCGCTCAAAGTGATTTGGCGATTTTTTTACGCTCCTTCATCTCCAACGGAATAAGGGCCGCGGTAGCCTAGAGGTCAAGGTCGTGGACTAGCGGCTGGCGTTTTTCGTTCAGTCGCTGGTTCGATCCTTGGCCGCCAAAGACCCGCCGTGTAGCCGGGGCTGATGCACGTTAAATCTGTTCGGGGCCCAAAGTCCTCCCGTTAGCGCGGTGTGGATGTTGGGAGAGGGGGGTGCCAGCTCAGGTGTCGTCCTCGTCACTTGACCGTGGCTCAAAATTACGAGGTCCGTCGCCAATAGCCCTCGTGTTGCTTCTAGTGCAACGTTAATATAAACTAAACTAAACCCCAACGGAATAATACCGGCGGGAGAATCATGACACCGAGGAACCAAAACGATTTTTTTTCTTTGCTAAGGGGTTACTTGTGTTAAACACATGTGATGCACCTCTGAGATACCATAGCGATCCGTATCTACTTTTACCCCTACTTCTCGACGACCAAAATTTTATCTTTCCTACACCCCTAATTTTTCAAACATCTAGATCCCAGTTATAACTAGTTTGGCATAGCACAGTCATATCTGGCTTTAGCACTAGTGAACTCCATTTGCTGTCTCCATCTGATGAGAGTCATAAAAAGTTTTTTGTTTCTTTTTAATAGTTTTCGCGATCCATTCATCATATGATAGTCTTAAGAATTAGGTTTGATTCATTTTTTTATTTATCACAATTTTTATTGATTATTGATTATTTTATTTGGTTTGATTTATTTTATTTTATTACTTTATTAATGTAACAAGAGGGCTATAGCTGAATGCCCAAAGTTTAATTTAGTATTTATTAACGTGGCACTAGAAGCAACAAGAAGGTTATTGGCGACGGACCTCGTAATTTTGAACCACGATCAAGTGACGAGGATGACACCTGAGCTGGCACCCCCTCTCCTAACATGGGTCACGCCAACTGGAGGATTTTGGGCCCCAGACAGATTTAACGTGCATCAGCCCCAGCTACACGGCGGGTCTTTGGCGACCAAGGATCGAACCCACGACTGAACGAAAATTGCCCGCAGGTAGTTTACGACCTTGACCACTAGGCTACCGCGGCCCAATGAATGCCCAAAGGGATGGAGATCCCCTAAAGAACTAAAAGCTACAAACCGCATCACCGGGGAGACAATTACCTTCGCACTCAGCATTTACTGGCAAAAAGAATTTTTTTTACATCAATAAAGGGTAAGATATAACAGCACATATTAGAATAAAAAAAAACCCAATGGAATATTACAAAATTTCAAAATTCAAAAGTAAATAAAATTTTATAATGTTTTTACAGAGTGTGAAGTCATCGTTCTTATACTTCTCATTTTTTATTTTTTATTTTCTTCACAATACATTTCAATCTGATTTCCATTGACGTCACGACCTCTTGACAACAGCGGATGCTGACACTATGAATCGTCTGTAGACTGTCACCCCGACGACAGCCGGCCACAGCTTTTGTACAAGATATTCTCACAATAAGAGAAACTGAAATATCTTACTGGCAAAGGACCTCGTAATTTTGAGCCTCTGTCAAATGACGAAGATGACACCAGAGCTGACATCTCCTCCTAAATTCTACACCACGCCAACAGCTAGACTTTGAGCCTCGACAGATTTAACGTGCACCGGACTCGACTTAGTTGCTTCAAGGCTCCATACCAGTATTCGACGAAAACCGCGGGCCGTCAGTTCACAACCATAACTGCTAAGGTATAAGGCCACCGTTTATTTGGATTTTAATTTTAGTTTAGTTTTTATTAACGTCGCACTAGAAGCAACATGAGTGCTATTGGCGACGGACCTCGTAATTTTGAACCACGGTCAAGTGACGAGGACGACACCTGAGCTGGCACCCCTCTCTACTAACATCCACACCAACGGGAGGACTTTGGGCCCCGAAAGATTTAACGTGCATTTAAAGATTTAAGGGCTACACGGCTGGTTTTTAGAGGCCAAGGATCAAACTCATGACTGAACGAAAACCACCGGCCACGAATCCAAAACCATGACTCTTAGGCTACCGCGGCCACGTCCTTTTATGCATTGAACTTTTACTTACACTTTCTCACAATCATTCGATTAATTCACACACACACATTTGTCAAACATGGCGGGTCTTTGACGGCCAAGGATGGAACCGACGACTGACCGTTTATTTGGAATTTGGAGCATTAAAATACTATCCCCAATACTTAAGTTTAGTTTAGTTTATATTAACGTCGCACTAGAAGCAACACGAGGGCTATTGGCGGCGGACGTCGTAATTTTGAACCACGGTGAAGTGACGAGGACGACACCTGAGCTGGCACCCCCTCTCCTAACATCCACACCACACCAACGGGAGAACTTTGGGCCCCGAACAGATTTAACGTGCATCAGCCCCTGCTACACGGCGGGTCTTTGGAGGCCAAGGATCGAACCCGCGACTGAACGAAAACCACCGGCCGCTAGTCCACGACCTTGACCACTGGGCTACCGCGGCCCGGATTATATCGAGAATCGAGCATATATTGCAGGATATAATGATTACGTTTACTTATTAATTACGGTATGAAATTTTAAAATCTTTTAACAAATAAAATATATGATATTGCAAGCATTACTTTTTAATCAAGTCCCGTAAATTATAAATTCTTATTAATGGAAAAAATAATGCTATTTTAATAATTAATTATCTACCAATCGTAAGGCATGTTAATCACGTCGAATTAGTTGTATTTTATGTTCCGAAAGAGAGTTCCCGAATATCTATACTACCATATTCCATACACTGCTCATCACATCTTAATTGGTTTAGTTTAGTTTAGATTTTATTAACGTCGCACTAGAAGCAACACGAGGGTTATTGGCAACGTATCATGTAATTTTGAATCTTGGTCAAGTGACGAGGACGACACCTGAGCAGAAACCTCCTTTCCTAACATCCACACCACACCAACGCGAGGACTTTGGGCCCCGAACAGATTTAACGTGCATCGGCCCCGGCTACACGGTGGGTTTTTAGTGGCCAAGGATCGAACCCGAGACCCCAATACATAAGTGGATACTGTAGTCTAATTGATACGGCCGCGATTTGGTTTGGTTTTATCAACTTCACATTAGAAGCCACACGATGTCTACAGGAGACGGTCCTCGTAAATTTGAGCCTCAGTCAAGCCACGAGGACGACACCTGAGCCGGCACCCACTCTCCTAATTTCCACACCACGCCAATGGAGTACTTTTTGTTCTGACAGATATGACATGTATCAGCCCCGGAAACACCGCGGCTCTTCAGTGGCATCAAGGCTCGAACTCGCGACCGCACGAAAAACGCCGGTCACAAATCCGAAACTATGACCACTAGGCTACAGCGGCCGGTGGAGATAGAGGGGTAGGTGAGATTACTAGTTTTCCTCATTCAAGACTCTTTATCAAGTCTTTGAGCTCATTCCCTTCATCTGGTATGTCTCACCCAACTAATGGAGATTAACATCGAATGTAAGGGGCGTTATTTAAATTTGCGTCTCATCTACTCTGTACACTTTTTGCAATGTTTGAGTTATTTGTTTGAAGTAATGCTTTATTAGAAACCGAAAGAATTTTTTGTGATGACTTCAACATTTTTGAATCACTATCAAGTGAAGATGATACCGTGTTTTATACTCTTCTTTACTGTTTCACCTCCATGGTGAATGTACAGAGAAGTCTCAGTTTCCCAAACGTAAAGAAACCCTTATTGTTTTTCCCAATGCTACTCCTTATTCTAATAGAGATTTATCTATTTACTGGATTTTTTTTCTACTCACATTGTAATTTTGGGTCAAATCTTTAAAAACCTTTTTATCACATTTTAAAGTGTCTCAATTGAGCTGAAATTTCCATGCGCGATTGTTTCGAATGACAATACGATAATTTAATTACAATTAATAAAAACTAATTATTTAAAGAAATAAATTTTACGCCAAGTTTCTCACCAACTCGCCAAATGCTCACCAAATCCATCGCCAAGGTGAAGAAGTTATTGCTTAAACTCTCTTTTCTTAATTATTATCCTGTTAAAAATTAATGAAAAATAAGATTTTTTACGATCATTTTTCTTTTAAAATTTAAGTTATAAAAATCATGTTACGCAAAGTGTGACGTTTGAAAGAAAACCCATGTTAAAAAAAAATCGTTTTTACAGATGTTATGTTATACAAATAAGAGTTTGAAGTAGAGTTGAACCTATTATGAGTATAGCCTCTTCGGTGAAAACTGCGATCTTCAAAAAATGGATTTGAGTTACGTAATTTTTGAGCTATACGTTGTCCCCCATCAATGGACTTTGAAAATATTGATAGCGAGTTAAGTTCGGGAAATGGTTCAATTTCCCTGAACATCTCTAACTCTCTCTAACGAAATTCTGTAACGTCGCACTAGAAGCGACTCGACCCGTGTGGTGACCGGGGATGACAGAATAGTCTCACTGTAGCTTATGCATGCCGTAAGAGGCGACTAAAATGGGTACCCAGCGTCTGGGGGTATAGCCAGGCACCCTGCCCCTGGGGATTATATTAGGGGACCTCAGGGACTTGCCTTCTTCAGGTAAGTACGGGCATCATGACCCCGAGGCACCTTAGTGATCTTCTTTCCCATGGGGTTTACTGTCTTTGGTAAACACGGGTGACGCACTCCCGGGATACCCTAGCGATCCTTCTCTATTTTCGACCCTCCTTCTTGTCAACCATTTTTACCTATTTTTCAACTTCACGTCTAGACCACAGTTTAATCTTGTTTGGCGCAG
>BMAW01056910.1:37296-83247 GCA_019974015.1 Nephila pilipes | reverse complement strand
CAGGGTGCCCGACTATACCCCCAGACGCTGGGTACCCATTTTAGTCGTCTCTTACAACATGCATGAGCTACAGTGGGACTATTCTGTCATTCCCGGTCACCACACGGGTCAATTGATTGATAAGAGTCGAAATTATGGAATGATCACTAGGGCATCCAGGTGGAGCATCAATCGTGTTTACGAAAGAAGTTTAACCCATGGGAGAAAAATATTAAGGTTTCTCTAAGCCCGAAATTGCCTGAAGAGGTGAAGTCGCCGAGTAATCCTCTACCTTTTTACGTATAGTTAACATTTTCTTAATTACACGTTCTTGCTATTTACCTCGTCCAGTCCTTCTGTATATTAGACTTAAAATTAAGAAACTCTTGAAAAACACATCATTTAATTATAACATGTAAATTAGATGCTTAAATTACAGTTAGAGAGCAAGATATGTGTAGAATATTTAATACAGGTAGAAACGGATATATTCAAGAAGAAATTGGTACGATTCTTTAAACTAATGAAAAACAATCTTAAAGCTTAGACTTGTGATTAGAGAGGGATATTATTTAACATTATCATTAGTAGTCATGAATTTAAATTATGTCCAATCTATTCAACACTTTTGAGAAACATCAAGGAAACAATTCTTGCTTTGAAATTTGACTATTCTAGTTATAAATGCAGAGTTTATACTTTAAAAAAAAGTCAAGACAAAACTATCTTGCATACATTTATTAAAAATTCATTTGAAAGAAAACAAACATCCGAAAACTGGTTAATAACAAATTCCAGTTACACTGAATAATATTTAAACAATAATTTGTTGCGTTTAAAACGGACAAAGCAACAAATTCAAAGTTAAACACGCACTGAAAAATTAACTCGGTCATACCTCAAGTTGCAGATTTCTTCAGAAGAAATGTTTCAACTTATCAAGTTCCTTTGCAATATTGACTACACAAAACTTGGAATTCATGTTAGTTCACAATTTAAATTTCGCATCAAATTAGTCATTTCTGGTTCGCGCAACTTTTCAGCTTTATCAAAACTGGTACAGACTTCCACATGGAGGAAAGAATAGAAACCATAATAATCCTATGTTAGAATATTTTAAGCCAAGAACTAGTTTTATTCTTCTTCGTTTGCTTCATTATCTTCTCGATCTTGTAACATTATATTCAACAAGAAAGGGTGGCGCATGCAGAGGTCCTTGAACAACCTCTCCAACGGAATAATTTTTTCCTTCCAGTCCGTTCTTGACGCAATTTGACGCTTATTTTTCCTTAAAAATGCATTCACGGCATCATATATTCTAGAGTTGTCGTTTAGATGACACAGACTTACAATAGTACTCCAATTATCCGCATTAATATTAGAAATCAAGAGATTCTCGCACAAACTGTAGAGAGGTTCGCAGGTATAATACTGAGAAATGTCCAACAGTTTGATGACCATGTTCGTAGACAGGTCTTCCTCCAGCCATCCCGTATGCAAGTAACGCAAAAAAGCACTGATGATTCTTGCTCCGTAGTTGGGATTGAATTCGTGACCATTCACCCTCTCGCTATCGAAGTCAAAACCGAAAGGTAGTCGTGTGACCATCATAAACTTATTGGCCCCGATAGTCTTTCCCGCATGAGAAATTTCAACGTCTTCATGTGATCCACTGTCGTACGCCGACTGCAAGTCGGATTGAAGTTGAATTGCATTCATTTCGGCAGTCGGAGGCTTCAAAAACATCTTATTGAACTGGTCATTGTGATTTTCATCTGTAGTCTCAACGCAGCAGCCATAGGTCGATACCACAATATGAACTTGCGATTTGCAATTCGGTTTCCACCAATCTTTAAATGGGACGTGCGTACACATAGTGCTAGATGCGATGCACTTATCAGTGAAATAAGCAGTATCGTTTTTCATCTCGCAAATAGATAACTCTTCGTTGTCTAGCATACTGACGACAGTGCACGCCTTGACGACATGTGGTCTGTGATCCAATCTTACCAATTTCACTCTTAAAGGAAGAGTTCCTTTGCTATTCGGGTAATTCATGTGAACAACAGTCTTCCATGTTGAACACAAAGGATGACACGCGTTGCTGGTCAATAATTTTGGGAAGCTTTGGAATTCAGTAACAGGAAAAGAAATCTGAAAAGTATGATCGGATAAATAATTAATTGTACATTCAGAAACGCCACTGGGATTTCTTTCTTTAATAGAAAGAGAAGAGAATAATTCTTCCATTTTACAAAATAAATCAGCTCTCTCTGTCGGCTTACAGTGTGTTTCAAACTTTTCAACTGGTAGGTTTTCAACCATTCCTTTATACACACTAATTCACTCACTTTAATGATTGACCTATACTGCGCTTGTAGGAACGCAGCAAATATATGTAAAATTGGATTTTGGCTAGAGTTTTTTAGCAGTATACTTTTAGTTAAAATGTTTATTTGATTCATTGACTATTTATTAATATCATAATAAATAGAAATATGAGATGTACTGGCTACGGATATAATAATTTTAAACCTCGAACAAATGGCGAGGGTGACACCTGGATCGGCACCACTCAATTCAAAGTTTAAAGTAAAATTTTTAACATTTATATTTATTTTCGTTACCTTAAAAAAATGAGTGGAAATAGTGAAATTACTTGCATCAAATCAGAATTCTACTTGATAATTTGATCCAAAGAATAGATTTATTGTTCATTGATTAATACAAAAAGCCATTGGCAACAGACCTCGTTATTTTGAGCCATGATCAAGTAACGAGAACGACTACTGAACTGGCATCCCTCTCTTCAAACTTTATTTTTTTATTGACTTTTTATTAACGTCGCATTTTAAATCAACACAAAAGCTATTAGCGACTGGCCTTGTAAATTTCAGCCTCATACAATTGATAAGAGAGACATCTGAGATGGCCTCTCTCTTTCCATATTTCCCCCCAATATCAATGGGGGTGATGGAGACTCGAGAGATCTACAGTGCATAACCCCCTCTACATGGTGGGTCTTTCGTAGCATCAAGGCTCGAGTCCATAGCTCGAAGAAATAACGTTGGCTACGAGTTCTTGACCATGACGACTGGGCTATCACGTCAACCTCTCCAAAATTAATCACGTTCCCAAAATGAGGTTTTGGTGCGTCGATAGATTTAATGTAAATTGGCCGTGCAACACGAAGGGTCAGGACTCGACACTGGTCATAAAATGGAGACTATGAACAGCCACCACAGCCTAGAGCCACGATATTGCACAGGAGACTGGCGAACCTTACTGTACTTGAAGCATGAGCAATATCCCTCGGATTTGAATCTGATTTGCACAAAGAGGTACACGATATTGGTTAAAAAGACCTGCAAATTAAATAATCAATTGCTACCTAAAATCATTCTTTAAACTTTAATACTTTTATTTATTGGTTGTTTATTAAGAGCATACTTTGAAGCAACGTTATTGGCAACAAGTCTTCTTATATTCAACTCCTCAGCAAGTAATGAAGAAATCTGAGATAGTACCACCTTCTCCAATACCATACCAACTTGAGGACAATAATACCCCCTATAATGTATCAACACTGTTACTGGGTGCATCTTAAGGGGTGTCAGGACTCGAACCCTAGACTCAATGAAACAATACGAGCCATGAGATTTTTACCATTAAACACTCAGGTATCTCGGTCAATTTATTTGAACATGTAAGCTTCAATCTTTTATGGATTGATTACTTGTTTTGGATGTAGAGCATTAACCCGTACACTTCCAACGTATCACATGCGATACGCTAGTGTTTACTCCCCTGTGCCCATCGTATCACTTTGGATACGCTCCGAGAGTGTCTGCTACATACCAACGTATCAATACAGATACGCTTGATGAGAACGTTTTATTTGAATTCTTAAGTGTTATTAGATGGCGTTACAATACCGTGAAATCTATATACGTAGGATATTTCGAACGTTGACCTTGATGGTTTGAGCATGGATTTCACATCTGTCTGTCATAGATGGGGGAAATTGTTTATATAATCAAAAAAGCATGTGCTGTGGCGTAGTTCTTTAAATGTGATGAAATGATTTAAACGGCTCGCTTGTGCTTTTAGGTTTGCTTTTATTTTTTCTTGCTTGTTAGAAGTTCGAATGGAAACTTATGGATGTTCATGAGAGGTAGAGTCTTTATCTTTAAATACTCGTTTGAGTGTAAGACGTAACGTAGGAGTATACATTGAAGAAAGTTTTGTAAGATACCGCACAGCAAATAAGATCGATTTTCTTATATTTTAATATTCAATTGTATATAATTATACCATGAAATTTATGTATCAAATCAAGTATATGATTTTATGTAATTTTTTATATAAAACTTTTCGTTAAAATTTCTTTTTCTTTCACATGAAATAATTTTAATGCTTTTTAAATGAAATATATAGAAATCAAAATATTCTAATGAATAGCCGATTTTAGAGGAATTTTTTTTACGAATTAGGCTTAATATTTAAAACTGCCTGGGGACAGCGTTACACTCTGCGGTAAGAAGCCGCGGGCCAAGGGACCCACTTCTAATTTCTCCCTTCGGTAGTGAAAGGGTTAAAGTCTATTATGCCAAGACCACAAGTGACTGTGGCAACTAATAGTGATAATAGCGAATACGTGACCTGCATACTTTTTAGAAAATCATGGGTTCGAGACCTGATGCAACTAAAGACACGTAATGTAAATCACGTAATGTAAATGTAAATGTGTTTACTCTGTAGCCGGGAGGCTGTCTGCCGGCTAAGTCATTGTATCATCATCCGATATTACCAGGAAATCGTGATATCAATGGGGTGCAAATTGTTAAGCATTACAAAAATAGAAAGAAAGAAAGAAAAGTGAAGAGCGAGAAATATCGGAAGTTTTAGAACGATGATGTCAAAAAGGAACGGGGTTTGAACTATGACACATCTGTAAGCAAATTGCTTGATTTTGGTTTCTTTTTACTTTTGGGATTATGTTTTATTCATTTGTTCTTTGCTCCAACATGACTGTTTTTTGTTGCTCTATTGTAAAAGAATGTAAAAAAAAAATTATTTTTGCCAATAAATGTTGAGTGCAGAGATGGTTATCTCCAGCGGGGCTGGTTTGTAGCTCTAAACCCTTTGGTTGAGCTCGGTTTCCTTGGGTATTCTGCCAATAGCTCTAGTGTTGCTCCTAGTGCAACGTTTATAACACAAACCCTAACTAAACAGATCATGTTTGTTATTTTATAATACATGTTTCCACACAGTAAACGCTACAAAGCACACGTTGAACCTTTTCACTTGAGATATCGTCATCCACCCCTCTCACACAAATGAATCGGTACTTTCAGATTCCATCTTTTTTTTTTATTTGTGAGTGGGATAGTATCTTTTAACGGTACAAGAAACAAATGTAGCTATGCTGTGCCAAACTAGGTAAAATAGAGATCTAGAAATTTGAAAAAATTGAAAAAAAAAAAAAAAAAGATGAAAATTGGTTGACACGAAGGAGCGTCAAAAATAGTTTTAGTTTAGTTTAGTTTTTATTAACGTCGCACTAGAAGCAACACGAGGGCTATTGGCGACGGACCTCGTAATTTTGAACCACGGTCAAGTGACGAGGACGACACCTGAGCTGGCACCTCCCTCTCCTAACATCCACACCACGCCAACGGGAGGACTTTGGACCCCGAACAGATTTAACGTGCATCAGCCCCGGCTACACGGCGGGTCTCTGGCGGCCAAGGATCGAACCCACGACTGAGCGAAAACCGCCGGCCGCTAGTCCACGACCTTGACCACTAGGCTACCGCGGCCCGCGTCAAAAATAGAGATGGATGGTTAGGATATCCCGGGTGAGTGCCCCCTGTGTTTACCAAAGATAACAAACCACATGGGAAAGAATGAGAATTACTAAGTTTCACTGAATCTTGATTTCTGTTCTTTCCTAAGGAAGGTAATCCCCTCAGGTCTACTAACCAAGAGAACTACCCCCTTGATTTAAAAGTAATCCTCATGGGCAGGGTGCTCGGCTATACCTCTCCCTTCTAGAAATTAGGTACCTATTTTAGTCGCCTCTTATGACCGGCGATGAAATAAAGAGTGCCGTTAAACAATGTACCAATTAGGTGGTTAGTGAGTGAGTGATAGTATGTGTATGGCTCGAGAGCCAAATCTAGCAATGCTGCGCCAAACACTTGTTGAATATTCCACAAATTCTTTTTCTCCTAAAATCAAATTAAAAAAAATTATAAAAAAGGCAGATCAAGAAAGAGATAGTTGAACATTATAAAAAGAGTTAGTTTCAAATCGGAACTTTGAAATCCTATTCGGCTTAAAAATACAAGCCAGTGACAGTGGCGGTTTCCCCACACCAGTTCAGACGAGTGTAAAACAGATGAATTAAAAAGTGCATTGATGATGATGATGAAACGCTGAACATCCAATTAAGATGTGAGGGCCGCGGTAGCCTAATGGTTAAGGTCGTGGACTTGCGACTGGTGGTTTTCGTTCAGTTGCGGGTTCTATCCTTGGCTGCCAAAGACCCGCCGTGTAGCCGGGGCTGATGCACGTTAAACCTGTTCGGGGACCAAAGTCCTCCCGTTGGCGTGGTGTGGATGTTAGGAGAGGGGGGTGCCAGCTCAGGTATAGTCCTCGTCACTTGACCGTGGTTCAAAATTACGAGGTCTGTCGCCAATAGCCCTCGTGTTGCTTCTAGTGCGACGTTAATAAAAACTAAAAAATCTAAAATGTGATGAGCAGTGTATGGAACATGGCAGTATGAACATTTGGGAACTCTCTTTCGGAACAAAAGTTGTTTATGAATAAACCGAGTGTGTCCAATGCGAAATCGAGTCAATTGGACATTCACTTTAAGTTTTGGAATATAGATTCCTTAACAATAAGTTTCACTGAGTGTAATTTGTTATTAGATTAAAGACTCTAAGATTCCTGCCATTCCTTGTGATTGATATTTAAAATAAGACGTCTGATATTCTTTAGCCCGAGATAACCCGTGATTGACCGTTTATTTGGAATATGGAGCATTAAAATACTATCCCCAATACTTAAGTTTAGTTTAGTTTATATTAACGTCGCACTAGAAGCAACACGAGGGCTATTGGCGACGGACCTCGTAATTTTGAACCTTGGTCAAGTGTCGAGGACGACACCTGAGCTGGCACTCCCTCTCTTAACATCCACACCACGCCAACGGGAGGACTTTGGACCCCGAACAGATTTCACGTGCATCAGCCCCAGCTACATGGCGGCTCTTTAGCGGCGAAGGATCGAATCCGCGATTGAAAGAAAACCGCCGGTCACGAATCCGAAGCCATGACCTTTATGCTACCACGGCTACTCTAGGAGTTAGAAGGGGATACGAGCTCAGGTGTCGTCTTCATCACTTGACCAAGACAAAGTTACGAGGTCCGTAACTAACAGCCCTTGTGTTTCTTCTAGTGCGACGTTAATAAAACGCGACGGTCTTTGGTGGCCAAGACAATAGCCAGAAGTGGCCATGCTGCGCCACACAAGAAAAATCTGATAGAGACGAATGAAACATATTTGAAAGATAAAAGAATTTGGTCGACCAGAAGGACGGTCGAAAGGCTTAGTTATATTAATGTCGCACTAGAAGCAACACGAGGGCTTTTGGCGATGGACCTCGTAATTTTGAGCCTCGGTCAAGTGATGAGGACCAAACCTGAGCTGGCTCCCCCTCTCCTAAGCCTCGGCTGAACGGTGGGTCTTCAGCGACCAAGGCTCGAACCCGCGACTGAACGAAAACCGCTGGTCTCGAGTCTGAAACCATGACCACCAGGCAAACGCGGCCTCAAGAATTGTCGAAAATAGAGAATGCACACTAGGGTATATCGGGTTCGTGTCACCATTGTTTGCTAAACGCCATGAACAAGAAAGATAATTTGTGTGCCTACGTGTCATAATGCAGTACGTACCTTAAGAAAGCAAGTCCCCGATATCCCCCCCGACGTGTACAACCAAATCCTTATATAATCACCCCGGGACAAGTTGCTCGGCTATACCTCCAGATATAGGGTACCCATTTTAGTCGCTACTTGGGAAATGTATGAGTGAGTGAATGTTAAGTTTATTGGCGCAAGAGCCCGATATGGCTATGCTGCGCCAAACAAGATTAAAATGTGATCTAGACGTGAAGTTTAATTGGGAAATGTATGAACTACAGAGGAATTATTCTTTCACGCCCGGTCACAACACGAGCATTACTATGATATAGAAGTTTGAAAAAGATGCAAAAGAACTTTGTTTACAAGGAGGGTCTAATATAGAAAAGAATCGCTAGGATTTCCTGGGGGCCGTCGCCTATTTTAACAAAGATAAACTCCCTAGAAAGGAAGGATTTTAATAGGGTAACTAGGGTGAGCGATAACCGTAATTACTTAAAGTAAGTAAGCCTCCGAGGGAGACAAGAGAAATCTTCATTATTTAATTGTCCTTGAATGCAGATATAATAGAGAATGTTACTTTTCTGCAGGAATGGTTTAAATTTCTTACCGAGTTTAAATTCTAGACATTTCCAAGTATTATATAACGTCGTATTACAGTTAATTAAATGTGCTAATTACCCTCCTGTGATCTCATCACAAATCTCAAAATATTCAAAAATTGTATAGATTTACGCTATAGTCTGTTACTTTATAATAGGTACTGCAAGGTCAGATTTTCTCTATAAGTCTAACTATGGCAACAATAGTTGAGAAAGAACATCACTTTTTGGCCCCCCCCCCCACTTAATTTTATTTTCGTAAACAGACTTCTAATGAAAACGAAAATTTTACTTTCACGATCATCGGTGGATTTTCTTAAAATTCCTTAGTTTTTATTAACGTCGCACTAGAAGCAACACGAGAGCTATTGGTGACTGATCTCGTAATTTTGAACCACGGTCAAGTGACGAGGAGAACACCCGAGCTGGCGCCCACCTCTCCTAACACCCACTCTACGCCAACGGGAGGACTTTGGGCCCCGACAGATTCTACGTGCTTCAGCTCCCTCTACATGGGTCTTTGGTGGCCAAGGATCGAACCCGCGACTGAACGAAAATCGTCGGCCGCTAGTCCACGACCTTGACCACTAATCTACAGCGGCCCTACCAAATCTAGCGAAGCTGCCCTAAACATTGGTCGAAACTAGTCCAGATGAAGGAGAAAAAAATGGTTGATAAAGAGGGTCAAAGATAGAGAAGGATCGCCAGGGTATCCAGGTTGATTGTCGATTTTATCAACGTCACACAAGAAGCGATACGAAGGCTATTGATGATGGAGATCGTAGTTTTGAACCTCTGTACAATGACGAGGATGACACTTGAACTAGCATATCCTCTTCAAACTTCCTTATCAAGCCAACGTGAGGACTTTGAGCCTCGACAGATTTAACGTGCATCAGCCCCACTAAGAGAGTGAGGGAATGAGAGTGAGTGAATGTAAAGTTTATTGGCGCAAGAGCCAGATATGGCTATGCTGCGCCAAACAAGATTAAACTGTGGTCTAGACGTGAAGTTGAAAAAAAGATAAGTGATTGACAAGAAGGAGGGTCGAAAATAGAGAAGAATCGGAGTGAGGGAATGTAGGAGTTATTCACACAAGAGCCAGATGGGCCTATGCTACTCCAAAACAATATTCATCTGGTCTAGACGTCAAAAATTTGGAAAAAAAAGACAAAAGTTGGTTGACAAGGAGGGTCGAAGACAGAAAAGTAACGCTAGGTTATCCCGAGGGTTGCAGTAACCCATGTTCAAAGACAGCAAACCCCAGGGGAAGTAAGAGATCAGAGGGGACTTTATTGTTATGAAGCCCGTACTTACTTAAAGAAGGGATATGCGATAGTGAAGTTTATTGACGCAAAAGCCTGATGTAGCCATACTGCGCCAACCAAGATAAATTTATGATCTAGACGTTGAAACAGCGAGATATTGGTCGGCCAGGAGAATTCAAAATAGAGAGTGAATGAATGGGATGTTTATAGGCGCATGAGCTAGATGAGTTTATGTTGCAAACAAGAAGCAACTGTAGTCTAGACGTTAAGAAATTTGAAGACAAAAATCATTTGACGAGGAGGGTCGAAAACAGAAGAATCTCATGGGTAATCCAGGGGTATGTCACCCGTAAGGAAGGTCGAAATGGATGAATAGCTATGTTATCCCAAAAGAGCATCTCCCATATTTACCAAAGACAGTAAAGCCCCCCTAGGAAAACAAAATATTACTAGGTTGCCTCGGGGTCATAATGCCCATTCTTACGAAAAGGAGTCAAGTCTGATATCCCCTGATAAAATCCCCAGGAGCGGAATATGCTGCTCAGATGCTGGGTATCCATTTTAATCACCTCTTACGACATGCTTGAGCTACAGTGGGATTATTCTGTCATACTCGATCACCACACGGCTCTTAACCCGAACTAAACTATTGGTGTTTAGTCTCACCATGCCTTGAATCTACGACTGGTCCAAAACTACTGGTATAGAGTCTGGCCTCCAGGTTTCATCAGCCATATCGAAGATTGAGGATTGCTAATATCTCGAGGACGCATCCCTCATATTTCCAAATGAACTGAAAGCCTCATGGGAAAGAAAACTCGTTTGCACACATTAGCTCGAAATGTCCGTACTTACTCAAAGAAGTTAAGACTTTAAGGAGATATCAAAATTCTACATATAGATTCTACATTCAGTATACTATCGCGAGTTTGAACTATTATATAATTCAACTCTATCAACGAGGTGTTGAGACTTTTGTAATTAAAAAAAGAAATCTATATGCTGAAATTATTTATTAAACGAGTTAGAATAGTTAGTCTCTTTATGTAAATACAGTAGAGAAAATATTCACTTGATACAACTTCAAGTGAAACAAGATAAACAATCAGTTTGAAAAATCTATTTTCAAATGTTATATTACCGCTCATAGGTACACAATTCTTTCCCCGAAAGAAATCAATTTCCTCTTTAACCTGCAGCCGAAATGGACATTTCTCCAACTACTTCAAGCAATTCCTCATCTCTCAGGTTTTCATCTCTTTGAAGGAGATATTTTATTTCTTCTTTGTGTTTTCCAGCATATTTTAAAAGAGCTTCTCGTAATTCACTGTCAGGGTGTCTAGAGTTGAACTTGAAAACATCACCGAAATTTGAAACGGTAATATCAGAAATCAGTGTTCTTTTACAGATATATTTAAGACCTCCCAATTCGTGCTCCTCAGCAAAGGTGTACAAAAACATTGCGTTTTTGACGGACAAGTCGCTGCAAGCTCCAGAGTACAGGTATTTTAAAAATTCGTTCATTGCACCAGGGATTGAGGCATATCTTTCAATTAATTTCACCGATTTGCTAGAAGAGGTTTTAGGTTGGTCTTCTGGTGGGAGCGAAATTACTTTGAAGAGCGAAGCTCTAGAGCGTAACATAAAATCATTTACAGAGAATGTATCTACACCACACTCGAGTTCTACGTTAGAGCAAGACTTGATGTGCTTGGCAAACTCCATGTGTTTTTGGAAATCATTTAGCTCGCATTTATTTCGTGGCATTTTACTTGTTAACCAAAATTCTGGACACGAGTAGTTCTGACCGCAACAACCAGAGACTTTAAGGACGATTCTGTATTTCGCAGTGTCCGGTATGAAATCCATTTCTTTTTCTGTAGACATTGCCATTATTGGGAATTCATCTTCGCTGTACATAATACCCTCAAAATTGATGTAAGCCAACTCTATACCTTTATCGGAGTCGATCGAAACAGTTAGGTTCACCTTCGTTGGAGCATCTTTAATCTGCCGTCTTCTCAAGTGGACCGTCAACCTAAAGGTCTGGACAATATCAAACACCTTCTCATACAGCAATTCTATTTTCCAGAGAGATGGTTTACCACATTTCGTTGGAAAGTCTTGAGCAATTGTTTGATCGTTTACTGTAGCAAAATGTTTTATTACACTCTCGTATTTTAGCGTGTGCAAGTGTCCCATCTCCTTGTCAGTTTCAGATATCAAATCTTCAATAAGCTTTCGTTTGTCATATATCTTACTGATATCGGCAAATTCTCTAGCTTCAACATAACGAGATTCTTCCTCAGGGCCTAACTTGCGCAGTTGAGTCTGCAATAAGTAATCTGTCGAGTTTTCTTCATCCACAGTTGGTTCATCAACTCCTACACGACTAGGTTCTTCATCTTCATGAACACTTGAAGTTTCAGAAATCAAGAAATCCATGTTAACCTTCCAGTTTTCTTTCTGTGCTACATTATAAGTCATGGTTGCAAAGTCCTCAAATTCCATTTTTTCCCCCTAAAATATGCTGCAAATTGCTAATAGATGCAAAAAGTCTAGCTTGGAAAACACGTTAAAGAATTAATGTGGGGTTAACATCAGGGATTGCTTTAAATAGTTATGGAAAAAGCAGGTCTGCAGAAAATAGTACAATATGATTCATTGATTGATTGGTTTCATTCACGTCGAACTAAGAATAAAACAATGGCTATTGGTAACGGATCTTGTAATTTTGAACCTTAACGAAGATGACAGTTGAGCTGGCAACTCCTGTCCTAACTTCCGCTGAAGGACATTGAGCCTTGAGAGATTTAACGTGTATCAGCTCCGGTTACACAGTGGGTCTTTAGTGGCATTAAGTTTCGAACCCACGACTAGACTAATGCCGCCGTAGTGTGCGACCATGATCATTAGGCTATGATGGCCCCACAACGCAATTGAGCTTTTAAGTGGTTTTTTTTAACTTATAACTTGAAACAAAAATTTTCGATTTAAAAATATTTATTTTAACACCGAATGTATGTATATTAACTCAAAGAATAATTAGGCAATAGATGTTTTGAAAAAATAATACCGATTGTCCGAATTCTTTTTTAATCAAATCACCCATTTTTCGTGTCAGACAGCAGTAGCACAGAGATTACGTAGCAGCTTAAGAATCCTATGCAGGTATTCGAATTAACTTTGCACTAGAGATACACGACTGCTGTTGGCGACGACTTTCATAATTCTGTACCTTGTTCGAGGGATATAGACATATATATGAGTTAGTTTCTCATTCTCATAATTCTTAATATCATCTCGTGAGATCGCTGAATTCCATTGCATTGCAGCCCCAAATATTCTGAACGATAGAATTTTTATAAATTGGGATTTGGAACTGTAAATTGATATGAACTCAGCTTCGATACTTAGACCATTACCTCTGGGCTTTCATTGTCCTTCATTGATCTTAAGAAATGAAGGGCAAGGGGAAATATTAAATGTATAATGTTTTTAATAAAATATCACAATTTAATAATTGAAAAAGTCAATCTGTCGAAAATAATAAAATTCAGACATTCCACTTCAAATGAGTCGTGAAAAAATTACAATTTTTTCAATTCATCTTTTTTTTTTATAAATCTTTAAGCAAGTTGTTTATTTAATTTGGTCAAATTAAAGAGTCTCGAACTTTATTTTAACAAGCTCATTTTATTAGTTTAGTTTTTATTAACGTCACACTAGAAGCAACACGAGGGCTGTTGGCGACGGACATCGTAATTTTGAGTCTTGTCCAAGTGACGTGGAAGACACCTGTGCTAGCACCCCCTCTCCAAACTTTCACACCACGACAACGGCAGGACTTTGAGCCACTACAGATTTAACGTGCATCAGCCCCGGCTACACGGCGGGTCTTTAACGGCCAAGGATCAAACCCGCGACTGAACGAAAACCGCCGGCCACGAATCCGAAACCATGACCATTATGCCATGATCCGAAACCATGACCATTATGCCATGATCCGAAACCATGGCCACTTTTAACCAGCACAAAATACCATCAACAAAGGAAAATTTCTACAGTGTTTACCTAAACACTGATTAAATGGTCCCATTTTTACAAAAAAGAGGTGTGATGCGTATTGTAAAAGGTGGAGAAATGTAAATATCTTCACACCTATTCTAAACCTCGTAAATTCCATTTATTTTATAATTTAAATTCAAATATGTTTTCGAAAAATAATACGTCATTCTCATTAGAGATATAAGTCGAGATAACCTAAAGGTCATGGTCACTAGCGCACAGGTAGCATTGTAGTTTTATCGAATCTATCGAAAAACCCTAAGACCAACTCTGGAGTGGGTTTGTTGTACGTTACATCTGTCGAGACTCCAAGACCTCAGGTTGGTGTGGAAATTGGGAGAAGAACGTGCCTGTGTGTTCCGGTAACGACCTCGTCACTTTACCAAGATTGAAAATAACGAGACTTGTCACCAATAGTCTTCGAATTGTGTTTGACGTTAAGAAACAATCAATGAGTAATGTACTTTAAATCTATAATAGTTAAAGATGTACCCATCTTGAAGTTTTAGCTGTTAGGCGGCTAAGAGGTAAAAATCAAGATTGTCCCATTTTGATAATGTTTCAACTTCTTTCGCTCTTCCCTCGTCATGTAGACAACCTATAGTGTTCAACTAAAGTCGATAAGAAAAAACTAGGATCGACTAATCATTGATCGATTTTAACACGCTCTAGAAATGACACTCGCAGTTTTCGTAGGAATCAGACCACGAATAAAGTTTGCTTTTCGCTTTTATAGTTTATATTTTTCGCTTTGTGAGAATGATATTTCAAGCAAAGGTCAATTTCAGGGTCAAATAATTATTGAACCAAAATGATTTGACAGTAAGGGTTTTGAAATCCAATTCTATTAGGAATTGGATTTAGAAACCATTATCTTTGGGCTTCAAATATTTTAGTCGTGGTAGCATAGTAGTGACTATATCAAACACGTGGTTGGTGATATCTAAGCTAAGAAGCGTGTTCGAGTTTTCATTACGCTTAAGATCTTTCATGTAGAAGAGTTGATCCAACACTATAAGCAAACTAAAACTCTTCTTTATAGTATGATGTGGGGAGATATTGGAATAACAGCTTAGATGACAACTTCGTTAACTGACTGTGACTAAAAATTGTTTGTTTGGTTTAATTAACGTCGCACTAGAAGCAACCAGGCTACTTGCGACCAGTGTGGTGACTGGGAATGACAGAATAGTCTCACTGTAGCTCATGCATATCAAAAGAGGTGACTAAAATAGGTACCCAGCGTCTGGGGGTATAGCCGGGCACTCTGCCCCTGGGGATTATATCAGGGGACCTCAGGGACTTGCATTCTTCAGGAAAGTACGGGCATCATCACCCCGAGGCACCCTAGTGATCTTTTTCTTTCCCATGGGGTTTACTGTCTTTGGTAAACACGGATTAAGCTCTCCCGGGATACCTTGGCGATCCTTCTCTATTTTCAACCCTCCTTCTTGTCAACCAATTTTTGTCTTTTCTTCCATTTTTTTCACGTCTAGACCACAGTTAAATCATTTTTGGAGCAACATAGCCATATCTTGCTCTTGCTCCAATAAACTTTACCTTCTCACTTGACACATTTTGTCGACTAATCTATTTCATAGTTTTAACGTCTAGATCACAGATTTACCTTGTTAGGCGCAGTATGGCCACATCTGGCTCTTGCGCCAATAAACTTCACTATCACTCACCAGGCTACTGGTGATGGACCTCTTAATTTTGAATCTCTGTCAAGTGACAAGGACGACGCTTTAGTGACACAAAATTACGAGGCGTTTTGATTTTGATTCTGGGTTAGTGTGCCTTTAAGTTTGACTTTTGATTGATTGGTAATTATCGTCACACTTAGAAATGATGATAACGATTGTGTTTGTTTATTAACGTCTTACTGAGAAGCAACGTGAGGGCTATTAGAGTCGAACATTATAGTTTTGTGCCTTGGTAAAGTGGCAAAGATAACACCTGAGTTTGCACCTTTCTCTTCAAACTTCTACATCATGCTAAAGGGAGGACTTTGGATCTCATCAGATATAACGTGTATCAGCCATGCTACACTGCGGATCTTTAGTAGTATCAAGACTCGAACCTACGACTGGACAAAAACCATTGGCAGCGAGGCTACCTAGGGTAATGCAGCACGCACTTAGAGCAACATGATGGTTATGGTGAACAAGCCGCGCAGTTTTGAAAATCGATCAAATGACGAGGACAACACCTGATAGGTTATCTCCTTCTCCAAGCTTCCACAACACGCCTTAAGATGACTTCGAATCTTGACAGATTGATTTAGTTTTTATTAACGTCGCACTAGAAGCAACACGAGGGCTGATGGCGACGGACCTCATAATTTTCAACCACGATCAAGTGACGAGGACGATTCCTGAGCTGGCACCCCCTCTCCAAACATCCACACCATGCCATCGGGAGGAGTTTGGGCCCCGAACAGATTTAACGTGCATCAGCCCCGGTTACACGGCAGGGTCTTTGACGGCCAAGGATCGAACCCTCGACTGAACGAAAACCACCGGCCGCTAGTCCATGACCTTGACCACTAGGCTATCGCGGCCCCTTGACAGATTGAACGAGCATCAGCTCTGCTATACCGCGAGTTTCAAAACATTAAACCTGAACCTGCGACTCGATGGCATTAACGACGACCGAGAGTTTGCAACCACGACCATTAGACTACCGTGATTACCCCTTATAAAGGACAGAAATAGACAGTTAGAAGCTTTGAGTGAGTGAGTGAATGTAAAGGTTTTTGGCGCAAGAGCCAGATGTGGCTATGCTGCTCCAAACAAGATTCAATTGTGGTCTAGACTTGAAGAAATTGAAAAGATAGACAAAAATTGGAAGACTGGAAGGAGGCTCGAAAATAGAGAAGGACCACTAGGGTATCCCGATAGTACTTCACCCGTGTTTACCAAAGACTGTAAACCCCATAGGAAAGAAAAAGATCTCTAGGATGCCTTGGGGTCATGATGCCTGAAGGAGACAAGTTCCTGCGATCCCGTTATATAATCTCCAGGGGCAGAGTGGCCAGCTATATCCCCAGACGCTGGGTACCCATTGTAGTAGCCTCTTACGACATGCATGACCTACAGTGACTAGAAGCTTTGAAAACACAGTAATAAACTATTCTCGCACACTAAGATTCGTGATATCGTACAGAAAGTTTTCTAAAAAATATTCCGTTGACCTTGAAAGAATTTAAACCTCAAAAGGTTAACATGGTGAAAAACTTCCCAGATAAATTATTTTTCTAATATTAATAAAAAGCCGATTTATACTGGTAAAACTGATTTTTCATTGTAATCGTTTGTGACGTCAGTAAGAATACCCGTATCATAAAAACGTTCACCTACTATGGACTTCTTTTGCTGCACAACAAATGGAACTGATCTGGGATGATAGTTCACCCATGATACCTCAAGTGTAAGTATTTTAAAATTTACTTCATGAAGATTTAATTTGCTGTTAAGTACCGTAGTTATATAATTTTTATTTCTAGTTCTTGCTGTTCCGAGTTGTTGTTCCTAGTTTGCATTTTGTAATGCTGTAAACGGTATCGGAAACCGTACTAGGCAAGATTACATGAAAGAATTAGAATTTTCTCTCATTGAACCATTTCTTAAAGAATCATTAAAAATACCGAATTTACCACATAATCCGAGGAAATCAATATTAGAAATTTTACACGAAAAAATTGAGGAAACAACGCCAACACCCCCATTAATAATTAAAAATACCGATTAACCACATAATCCGAGGAAATTAATATTAGAAATTGTACACAAAAAATTGAGGAAACAACGCCAATACCCCCCTTAATAATTATAAATACCAAGAATAATTAAAAATACCGAATTTACCACATAATCCGAGGAAATTAATATTAGAAATATTATACGAAAAAATTGAGAAAACAAAGCAATACCCGCATTCACATCCAAGCAAGGAAGATGTTGTATGCGTACAAGGAAATAAGGTGGAAAATATAATGCGAGATGTAAAATTTGTACCTTCATTTGTAAACAGCGCGATATTATTTGAATATATTATTTCATTCGCGTTATCTATATATCATTTCTCATACGACTCAATATTATTTGAAATTTAAAAAAAAAAAGTTTGTAAAAAATTAAATTTTATAATTTTAATGAAATTTGTAATACATAAATGTATCTCATAAAAAGTGTCTTTATTAAATTCATAAAATTCCTATACCAAGGGTATATATTGCACCCATAATATCGGTAACGTGATTTCTTTTTAGATAAAACCTTTTAAGGCTCTCGTCTACCCGCCATTTTGATTTCGCGGACGTAATGTTAATCCTATGGAATTACGACTTGAATTCTCACATCTTTACTATTCGACCTATTGGAATACAATAAAGTGCATCTGAAAGAGCAAAAAATAATGAATGCTTCTGTGGAATTACTTTTTTAATAAGATTTTTAAAAATATTTTTATCCCTATTTTAATGATTCGTTTACTTGTTTTCTGATCTTTAAAAAATATTTTTAAATATTTTTGAAAATCGGAGAGAAAAAGTAATTCCACAGAAGCATTCATTATTTTTTGCTCTTTCAGATGCGCTTTATTGCATTCAAATAGGTCGAATAGTAAAGATGTGAGAATTCAAGTCAAAATTCCATAGGATTAACATTACGTCCACGAAATCAAAATGGCGGGTAGACGGGAGCCTTAAGGGTTAAATTTCGTAGAATTATGGGTGTGCTTCTGTAACGTTCATGAATACTTGAGATTAGAATTCCTCTTCAGATTTTGATGCCACTTGGGGAAAGGTTTTGACCCGTGTGGTGACCGGAAACGACAGAATAGTCCCACTGTAACTCATGCATATCGTAAGAGATGACTAAAATGGGTACCTAGCGTCTGGGGGTATAGCCAGACACCCTACCCCTGGGAATTGCATCAGAAGACCTTAGAGACTTGCCTTCTTTAGGTAAGTACGGGCATCATGATCCCGAGGCACCCTAGTGATCTTTTTCTTTCCTATGGGGTTTACTGTCTTTGGTAAACACGGGCGACGTGCTTTCTGGATATTTAGCGATCCTTTTCTATTTTCGACTCTCCAAGTTAACCAATTTTTCTTTTTCTTATTTTTTCACACGTCTAGTTAAAATCTTTATATTTTATTAAGTTTGCTCTCGCTTACGTTGTTTGGTACATGACCACACTTGTCCTTTGTGCTTTTAAAAATGCAATCACTCACTCATTCAAACATCTAGATCGCAGTTACGCCCTGTACGGTGCAGCATGGCCACATATGGCTCTTGCCATTCAACTCCACCATCACTCAATTACACTCCTGTCGTGGGACAGTGGTAACCTAGTTGTCATGGTTTTCGTTCAGTCGCGGGTTCGATCCTTGGCCGCCAAAGGCCCGCCGTGTAGCCAGGGCTGATGCACGTTAAATCTGTTCGGGGCCCAAAGTCCTTCCGTTGGTGTGGTGTGGATGTTAGGAGAGGTGGGTGCCAGCTCGGCTGTAGTCTTCGTCACTTGACCGTGGTTCAAAATTACGGGGTCCGTCGCCAATAGTACTCGTGTTGCTTCTAGTGCGACGTTAATAAAAACTAAACTAAAAAAAACCCTACCGTTAGCGTAGGGTGGAAGTTTGGAGAAGGGATAGTCAGCTAAATTTCCGTCCTCGTCGCTTGATTTAGTTTCAAATTTATGTTGTCTGCAGTCGTAATCGCGGTAGCCTAGTAGTCATGGTCGCCCACTCGTCCACAGCTGTTTTCGACGAGTCTTGAGTTCGAGCATGAAGACACGTCGTGTAGCCGGGGCTGATGCACCTTAAATTTGTCGAGGCTCAAAGTCCTGCCATTGGAGTGGTGTGGAAGTTTGGAAAGGGGAGCTAGATCAATTGCTGTCCTCGACACTTTACCAAGTTTCAAAATTACGACCTCCGTCTCCAAAAAGGAAAGAAAAGAAAAGAAAAATTGGGCTGTAATTATAGTGAATGACGTCATACTCTGTAAACGCATTGTTAGCTTCTTTTTTTTTTGTTTCGAAACTATTTTTTACCTTTTGTTCTTTGATACAACATGTAACACATCGATCAATAACATGGGCAGACTCACGGTCATGGGCAGACTCACGGTCGATGTTGTTTTCGTCGAATCGTTGGTTCGAGTCCAGATGCTACCAAAACAGTAATATAGTGGAGCTGATGCACCACAAAACTGGTCGAGGTCCAAAGCCCCATACCCATTGGTGTTGTGCGGAAGTTTATAAAAGGAGATACCAGCTCAAGTTTCGTACTTGACCCTTGACCGAGGTTCAGAGTACGAGTTTCGTCTCTAATCGCCCTTGTGTTGCTTATTAGTATGACGTTAATAAACAATCATAATCACACGTTACCAATTTCTCTTCCATTCCGAATATTCCCTCTTGATCTGAGGTTGAGGCTGTCATAGATTATTTATTTTTTGTCGAATTCGTTCACTTTTTGTTCTCGTGTTAACAGCAACAGTTTCAAGTTCAGTGAAATTTTATTTAAATTCTCCGTCTATCTGAATCTGCTAACTCGTTAGAATTGTAACTGATCAGTTTTGTGATTTTTCTGAGACTATTGACTAAGTCCCAAAATTCGAAAATTTATCATTTTCGAGTTTCTTAAAAGAAATCCTTCCCTCTAAATGTTTAATAGGCACATTACGAGGTGTGGCTATTAAATAATGATACTGACGCTGTAAAATATATTTTGATGTCATACATATTTACTTATTATCACCTTCAATATACACCCCTCCTCTATACCTACAACGCTCCGTGCGAATCTTCCATTGTTCGAAACAGTGCTGGAGTCTTCTGTCAGCTTCTTCAGGAAGCGTGCCGCTTTCTCTTTTACAGCTTTAACGGAGTCGGATCTTGTTTCTTTTAATGAAGATTTCAACTTAGAGAGCAGACAGAAGTCTCATGGTGAGAGATCTGGAGGATAAGGTGATTCATTCAACCCTGGGATGCTTTACTTAGCCATAAATCTCTTGACAGACAATGCGGAATGAACTGGTACAAAGTCTTGATGGAAAAATCTGCCATACAGATTCTTTATCAATTGCTGCAGTCTCAGCAATCGCACGACAACTTAACTGGAGCTCAGATCGAACTAGATTTCAGATTGCGTGAATCATCGTCAACGTCTTAGCCATCTTGAAATCAATTAAAACACTCAAAATTGCGTGCGCGTGACAAACATTCATTGCCACATACTTCTTTCAATAAATGAAAAATTTCAGTAGCGGTTTTTCCCAAGTTTCATGTGCGATTTCTCAACAATTCGTTTGACTTTTCATTTTCCCAGCGAGTTTTTTTAGTTTTTATTAACGTCACACTAGAAGCAACACGAGGGCTATTGGCGAAGGACCTCGTAATTTTGATCCTCGGCCAAGTGACGAGGACGACACCTGAGCAGGCATCTCCCCTCTCCTAACATCCATACCATGCAACGGGAGGACTTTGAGCCGGACAGATTTAACGTGCTCCAGCTCCGGCTACTCGGCGGAATGTGAATGAAGGCTATGGCTATATGGATTAGTTTTCAGAGCTAAATGCAATGCATTCGAAAGAGAAGGCTTCATGCTAAACTGCTATCGGTCGTTAGCGTTTGGCGCATGCGTACTTCTTCTGTAACAGCGTCGGTCTCATTATTTAATAGCCACATCTCGTAAATATCAAAAATGTATTTACCGTTCTCCAAATTATTTATGTCTTCAATTTTTATTATAATGGAAGTAGTTCTTTTGAGTTTATTACATGGAAAGGCGTTACTTTATTACTTAAATTTAATTAACTAATGTTCATTAACTATACAACTACAAAAAGAATGCACTGATACGTATTAGAATATTTCAACAAATATCTACAAATGTATATTTGTATACTTCACTGAACTTTTAAAATTTTATTTTGATTATATTTAATTGAGAATTCTAAAACATGTTATATCGATCTAATCCAGCGTAAAAGAAGGACATAATATTTTATTACTTACATTAATTATACACACTTCCGAAATTTTTTCATAAATTTCTGTATAAGATACTTATTCATGTAATGAGTGAAAAAATAATTTTTACTAATTAATTCTCAAATTAAGAAATATTTTATTTACATGAAAAGGATTAAAATTTTCGAAATTAAAAAGTTCAATAACTTTTTCACAGAAAACATTTAGTAAAGGTTATTAAAAATTTAGTTCACTATTTTTTGTCTCGATTTTTTTCTCTGTGTGGAGTAAAACATTTTGAATATTTAAAAAACATTTTGAATATTTAAAAAACATTTTGGGAAAAAATGTTACCTAAATGCAAATGTTTCAAAAATAATATCCATATTCATTTGAGAAAAAAACTCTTCGATAAAAAATAATTTAATAGTTTTATTAAAGGATTAAAATATCATTAACAGACACACAAAAAATTCTAAAGTTTCATAGTAGTTTTAAAACGTATGTCACAAAGACAAGGAGTCTTAAATTCGGTATTTTATCCGACCCGTGTGGTGACCGGGAATGACAGAATAGTACCACTGTAGATCATGCATGTCGTAAGAGGACACTAAAGTGAGTACCCAGCTTCTGGGGGTTTAGCCGGGCGCCCTGCCCCTGGGGATTATAATAGGGACCTCAGGGACCTGCCTTCCTTGGTAAGTACGGGCATCATGACCCCGAGGCACTCTGATGATCTTTTTCTTTCCCATGGGGTTTACTGCCTTTGGTAAACACGGGTGACGCACTGCTGGGATACCCTAGCGATCCTTCTCTATTTTCAACCCTTCTTCTTTGTCTACCACTTCTTATCTTTTTTCAACTTCGCGTCTAGACCACAGTTTAATCTTGTTTGATGCTGCATAGCCATACCTGGCTCTTGCCCCAATAAACTTTACATTCACTCACTCACTCACTCAGTATTTTACCATTCTCCATATGTTCTGGTTTTCTTAAATATTTTATTCCTTTCATTAATTTTAATATTTGAAATTTTACTAATATTTTGTTTCTGAATCATTTGATTTGATCCAATTTGTTAAAGTTTACAATGTTTGTGAACTTTAGAAATTTATTACTTACTTATAGTTTTGAATAAATAAAATTATGAATAAGCTATTCTTAATTTTGAAATGGTTCGAAATACTTTTTATATAATGTTTTGAAAAAATAAAAATATTTCGAAAATAACAAAAAAATGTAAATGGAATCCTATACAGTTATCTTTTGGAATTTAATACTTTTATTTACCATTTTTTTCGTTAATAATCTCCTCTCAGTAATAACTTTTAGGTAAATACATGTCATAATACGAGTTTTTAGTTGAATAAAGTATTTCTTTTGGATTTGAAGTTCGTATATTAATTTACCCACGTTTGTTTACAAGTTTTCTCAACAGATAAATAAGAAATCCTTTTATTTTCTTTAAAGACCTGAAAATCGTTATTCTTTTCATAAATGTACATGTCTAATATGATGAAGACTTTTTACTTAAATCATTTTATTTTCCCGTAGAAAGAGATTTACCTTTTCTTGAACGGATAATGAGATTTTATCCTTTAATTATTCAGTCATCCATGGCCATCTAAAATTATATTCTCACAACGAGAAAACTAAATTACCTTATAAATACCCCGCATGTGAAGTAAACAAGACAGTAATTCAACTAATATCTATTTTTTTAAGAAGGTTTTGCAGCATGATTTGAGAAAATCTAGGCTAAACAGATTTCGCTTTGTGCTTCAGAATAACCTTGCATATCTTGAGCGAACAAAGAGAAGGTATCTTTTGAATCTGATCGTGCCTCGAATTTAAATTGAATATTTCGGAAAGGCATTTTTAGAATGTTTTTCAGTTACTTTCATTCTCATGTATTATGTGTTACACTTTATGCTCCATTAGGGTTCTGGATCATAATCTAGTTTTGCTGAGAAAGTGAATTAGGTTTCGGATAAGGAACGTGCATCGACAAAGAGTATATTTAGTGGGGCTTTAGTCGGTCGTAAAGAAGAGAAAATAGAAATAGCTCTTGGTTTTTACATACATATCTTTTGAATAAGAACTGTGATTTTCATTGAACAAGAAATGTGTGGAAGCATTAATGGATTAAGTTGGAAATGTAGTGGAATGAGGTCATTTAAACGTATATTTTGAAACATTGAACCGATTTCTTGCGAGTGCCTCGAGGGAAAAGGCGCCAGATAATCTTTTGAAATAAAACATTAGTAATGTTTTTTGTTTGTTCATTTTTGCCAAATGTGAATAAAAATGACACCGTTTAAAAAACGAGTTTTTGAAACAGGGATTTCCTTTCAAACTTCACACTTTGCGTAACACAATTTTTTATACTTTAAATTTTAAATAAACATTCGCCTTTCAGTAACATTCATTTTCTGTCGTATTCACTTGTCTTGAAGAAGGGGTGCAATGCTATGAACGTCAGTTGATGCTAGCCTGCAACGCTTCACTTTAGGAAAAAAATGGATTTACAGAGATGTCACCAGTTAACAAAAGAGAATTTAAGCAATGACCCCTTCACTTTGGCGATGGATTTGGCGAGAAACTTGGCGTAAAATTTTATTTTTTAAATAATTAGGTAAAATCAGTTAATTTTTTTTAATAATTATAGTTAAATTATCGTACTGTCATCCAAAACAATCGTGTATGGAAAATTTCAGCTCAATTGAGAGTTTTAAAATGTGAAAAAAAGCTTTAAAATTTTTACATAGACATAATCATAATACGAGTTGAAGAAAACCCTATTTAATAAACCATATTTTTATCTTGATTTAAATAACTTAGGTTATGAAAACAATATCTAAGTCTAAATTAGAAATATACTATCAAAAATTTTTTTATAATTTTTTTTTAAATTTTATTTGAATAATTTTTTTTATTCCTTAATCGGTACTTATGTAAAATCCCCTCAGCCAATGTCGCCAATCCAGAAAACATTGCCAAACGTTGTGATATTCTGCCAATAAAGGAAAACAGGATATGTTTTTTCCAGTTTTGCACCTCAGTTTGTGATAACGAAGTAACTTCAAATACGTGGTCTTAGATGGTCTTTTTTAACCATTAACTTTTAAACATGAATTCTGTCACCTAGTATCATGAACATTATTGTCGTATTCTTGTTGTTTTGTGTCCTTTAAAAGGTATTGTAAGAAAGTACATTAGAAAGTCTCTAAGAGCAGCAACTAGATCAGGAGCTTTAAGGCTGTAGAGGAATTCCAATATGCTTCGATGTCAATGGAATATCCAAGCACTTTTTACTATTGACATAGGGTTCTTTGTTGGTGTTGGTAAGGTAAATTTTCATACTGTTGCATTTTCTTGTTAAGAGTGTTTCCCTCAAGAGCTTACCTTCTTTAGGTATATTCGGGAATCACGAACTCCCTAAGACCGTTGTTATATTTTCTTTCCTCTAGGGTTTAATGTCTTTGGAAAACATGGATGATACGCTCCTCCCTCGGCGAATACTCTAGTGATCCCTCTCTATTTACATTTTCTAGTGCCTAGATTACAGATACACAATGTTTGGAACAGCACAGCTTGATTTGGCTCTTGCACCGCACTTATGTGGTGACCGGGTGTGAAAGAATAGTCTTACTGTAGCTCATTCATAACGCAAGAAGCAACTAAAATGGTATCAGTAGACAGAGTATAAAGAGCCGGCCACTCTGCCCCTGGACCACCAAGTTTAGGCACCTTAAGGACTTGCCTTCGTTAGGTAAGTACGGGCATCATGATCCTTTGGCATCCTAGTGATCTATTCCTTTCCTATGGCGGATATTGTCCTTGTTAAACACGGATGTCGTGTGCCCCCGGTATACATTAGAATTCCTTCTATATTTCGACACTTCTTTTTGTCAACCAATTTTTATCCTTTTTCAATTTCTTCAAACCCTTTTTACCTGCTTATCGCAGCACAGTCAAATCTGGCTGTTGTTCCATTAAAGTATTAAAACTCACTCTTTAGCCAATGAACCTTTACGTTCACATACTCACGCTCGCTATAGGTGGGTGCCAGCTCAGGTGTCGTCCTCGTCACTTGACCGTGGTTCAAAATTACGAGGTCCGTCGCCAATAGCCCTCGTGTTGCTTCTAGTGCGACGTTAATAAAAAATAAACTAAACTAAAAACTCACACTCACTAGATTAATTCACACAGACATTTATTAAACATGGGTCATACATCTATAATATACTAACGCTGCCTCTCTATTTTCGACCATTTTTCAAGTCATCAATTTCGATCTTTTTTTTTTTTCCATCTAGGTACAGTATAAAAACTGCTGCATTTCAGCTAGATTTTGCTCTTGTGCAATTAAACTCCACCATTACTCACTCTAATGTATACATAATATTTCAAGAATCCTTTAGATAATAGTTTTCTATCAATAAAAGAGAAAACACATGGTATAAAAATGCCTACCTACCAGGGTGGTTCAAAACGTACTTATATTTACAGAGAAATAGCACCTAACAGTTTACCTGCATCAGATAGCATCTGAATGTACTATCTGATGTAGGCAAACTGTTGTTTCCTATAGGTATCACCATTTGTCAAATGGAGCCAGAACAAATTTGACTTTGATTCATAAGTTAGTTTTGATTTGGTAGACATTTGGTGCCGAATGAAAATTTGATTTCAGTCGCATCGAGTTGTCGACTTGTCAACGCTTTTTTTTGTCAAGTTACCATCGTTGATGATAAATGTTTTCATCGTTACACACCGGAAATCCAATCAATAATCAAAACAATTGATTGCTTCCGGTGTATAGGCTCCAAAAAGTGACGCGTGTGGTGACCGGGAATGATAGAATAGTCCCACTGTAGCTCATGCATGTCGTAAAAGGCGACTAAAATGGGTACCCAGCGTCTGGGGGTATAGCCGGACACCCTGCCCCTGGGGATTATATCAGGGAACCTCTGGGACTTGCCTTCTTCAGGTAAGTACAGGCATCATGACCCCGAGGCACCTTAGTGATTTTTTTCTTTCCCATGGAATTTACTGTCTTTGGTAAATACGGGTGACGCACTCCCGGGATACCCTTGTGAACTTTCTCTATTTTCAACCCCCTTCTTGTCAACCACTTTTTTTTTTTATCTTTTTTCAACTTCACGTCTAGACTAAAGTTTAATCTTGTTTGGCGCAGCATATCCATATTTGGCTCTTGCGCCAACAAACTTTACATTCACTCACTCACTCACTCCAAAAAGTTCGAGGTGGATCTCATCAGCCAGAAAACTTATGACGGAGAATTTTTGAGTTGCGAAAGGCGTCATGATCACAAATACGAGTCACTTATACTTAGACAATTGTCTAGTGAGTCATAATGTTACTAAATCAAATCATTTTCGATGGTACGAGCACCATCTGTTGGATTTTCTGAGACTTATTGAACAATCCTCGTAATTATTTGTGGTCCTACAGGATGTGTCAGAAAAATAATTTTTCTCAGCTGAGATGACTCGTTTTCAAATCAAGCCTTGGTTTGTGAAAGATCAGTTTCTCTTTAACTTAAAAAACATATATATTTTTGATATCCAAGTTGAGAGATAAGTATCATTTGAAAACATACTGTAGTTACTATTAATAGAGACACTAAATTAATGACGCATAAATTGTCGGTTAAGACATGTCATTTGTTATTGTAGTGTGCCACTAATTTATTATTTTATTAAAGAAGTTCTTATAAATTAACTGGTTATATTCTTAGAGTTTCGCTGATATCCTAGACCTCAAGGGCTTACTTTCATCAGGTAAGTACATGCATCACTCATTCAAGGCTGGTTGGTGATTTTTTTTTCTCTTTTTATTGGGACTTGATGTCTTCGGGAAACATGAGATAAAACCTAGGAATACTCTAGCAATTCTTCCTATTTAGACTCTCTATCTTTTCAACCAGTTATTAACTTTTTTCTAACGTCTGATCACATTTGCACCTTTTTTGAAACAGCATAGCCATATTTGGCTCTCTTGTGTCCTTAAACTTCACCATCACTCACTTACTCATGAATGTTTGATATTTTAATACAGCGAGGACATGACAAGATGACAGCGCATGCGTGACGTAGAAAGTAAGATCGAGCACCTCCGAATATACATTTTAAAAAGAACACTAACATGATATCCATCTAGAAGTTTTTCACTGGAGGAAATATGTCCCGCTTTCATATGGAATACCTGAGTCAGTGTGAAAGAATTGTGGAAAACACCCGAAAAGTTAAATTGAGAAAATATAGAAAATAAACCCTTTTCAAAAGGATCGTCTCAATTAAGTTCGAAAAGCAATTTTAAAAATAATTTTTTAGTTTATTTCCATTTCAATTAAATATTATTTTTAAATGAGGATTCTTTGTTATCCAAAAGCGTTGTGGCCGCTGTAGATTAGTGCTCATGGTTTTGGATTCATAGCCGGCGGTTTTCATTCAGTCGCGGGTTCGAACCTTGTCCGCAAAAGACCCGTCGTGTAGACGGGGCAGAAGCATGTTAAATTTGTCGGGGCCTCAGAGTCCTCCGGTTTTTTGGGGGGGGGGCGGTGGAAGTTAGGAGTGGGGTGGGTACCAGCTCAGGTGTCGACCTGGTCACTTGACCGTGGTTCAAATTACGCCGATAGCCCATTTGTTGCTTCTAACGCGACTTTAATAAAAACTAAACTAAACCAAAACTAATCTCCAAAAGTATAAAGAGTATCAAGAGATAAAAGGGAAATAAAATGCTGATTTTAAGACTTTCTTTTTGTGACATTTATGCTTTAAAACTAATTATAAACCTTAGGATATTTGTGTGCTTTAGAATTTTTTAATCATTTTATTGAACTAAAAAAGTTAAATTTTTTTCCCCAAAATATCTTGCTTTCCCTTTGAATTGAACATGGACTTGATGTTTCAGATATATTTGCATTTCGTTACAATTTTTAAAAATAATTTCCCCTAAATTAAAAAATTTTCTTCATAAATAAATGTACCAAACATAGTGAGCCAAATTTTTTTTAATACTATTACTGTATACCAGCATATTTTCTTTGATTAAGTAATTAAACTTTGTAATTTTAGTGACATTTTAATTTTTTTCTTTTTTCCATAAAAGAAATCGTTTCTTAAGACTTAAGAATTACTTAGAGGAAAAATATTTTTGTTTCTTTATATACATAGTTAAGTACCCTTTATAGAAGCCTAAAATATTTGGAACCATATTGTGTAATAGTTTTCTTTAGAATGGTACTTAAATGCAAACATATTTCACAAAGCGTGACCATCTTCAACTAAAAGAGGAAACACTTCTTTTCTTCAAAAAATAACTTTTATTGTTCTAAAGAATGTTCAAAATATCATTATTATGAATACGCACAAAAAAATCTAGTCGCCACTATGAATTTGAAAAAATACATATCACAGAAACAAGGAGTCTAAGATATGGTATTCCACACAATTCCTCGCATATGCTGGTACCCTTAAAGAATAGAATTTTACTTTTAAGTATCTTTTAAATCTTGTTGACTGGGCCTTTTAATTTTTGAAAATGCCATCTTAATATCTTTATCCAACAGCAGCAAACAAAAAAAAATATGCGAATAAGAATTTTGTAAAGTATTCCCTCTAGTTTAATAAGATACTCAGAATGAAAAAAGAAAAATAGATTCTTTAAGACATTTTGAACTTTTGAGAAGAATGAAGAAACAGAAAATAAAATATATAAGAGACGTTTCTTTAAGATAATCCTTGTAAATCACATTCATGATTTGCAAGGATTAGAGTGAACCATTGTTTTAATTTTTTTTTTTCACAGCGACAAGTAATCTTTTTCGAGGATGCAATTTTAAAGGATTATCAGAGTGAAGAAAAGAATAAGTAGCAACATTGATCTCGCAGCTTTACGGATTTCCTACGAAGTGATTATTTTCCTTTGCTGTTTTGATTTTAGATCCCGTTGCATCTGATGAAAATTTAAATTCTTGAACTTAGGGCTTTCATATCATTAAAGGAAATTGACTCTTAATTAAACTGTCTATCTAAATATCTTATTAATTTGTTACATAAAATAATGTTCATTAAATTTTGACGATATGTAAATAATTTCTGATAATATATCAGCATATAATTTCATTTTTTCTTAATTTGTAACATAAAATATTCATTAAATTTTGACGATATGTAAATAATTTCTGATAATATATCAGCATATAATTTCATTTTTTCTTAATTTGTTACATAAAATAATGTTCATTAAAGTTTGACGATATATAATTCATTTCTAATAACATATCAGCATTTAATTTCTTTTTTTATTAATTTGTAATAATAGGTTACGGTAATTGAATTGTGTTTTAAATATCATAGACAGTAATTTAAAACTATAAAACAACACTAACATGTTTTCATTTCTTAGATACAATACTAAAAAGGTAAAAAAATAAACACTTCTAGGTTGGCAAGAATTTAGTAGTTTATATAAATATGATATTTTTTAAAAAAATGTTTCTAATTTTTCGAGTCTAATGATGGCATTTCCAGCCCACAAATATTAATTTTGAATTCTAACCTGACTTGGATTGCTTTAGAAGAAATTTAGAAGAAATATCACAACAGCTGGTGATGGACTTCTTAATTTTGAACCAAAATCAAGTGACCAAGACGACTGCTGGGCGCATAATGGGGTTGGTAGAGTGAACTCGCGTTCAGTATTTATTCCAGCGAATTATAAGTTAATTCCATATATGTCACTGAAGGCATACTATTTTGCAGAGCTGTAGCAGGCTAAATCTATCGAGGCTTCAAGTCCTCCCGTTGGTAGGGTATAAAAGCTTGGAGAGGGAGGAGCCGCTTAAGTTTCACATTCGTTACTTCTCCGAAGCTCAAAATTATGAGGTCCGTCTCCAGTTGATTTTGTGCTGATTTTATGTGCAATATTGATAAATAGCTAATTTGACAAAATCTTTGAGTGATGACCTTGAACATCGGAAGTACATCCATTCAGTTAAAATAAGTTTCTATAGTGTCATCAAGTCTTGATCAATGAAATGTTAGAAACAAAGTTAATTTCGACATCGTGGCAGCTTCTGGACTTGGAGTTTTAAATAAAATACATTTCCATGATATTACAACACAGATACAATATTATACATATTTCATTATAATTGGCTTTCTTATTTCTTCATAGTAATAAAATATATGTACGGGTGTTAAATTTTTTATTAAAATCTTATTAAGTCTGAAGATACTGTAACTACTCTGAGGAAAATTTTTTTTTTTTTTTTTTTTTTTTTTAATATTCTTGATGGAAGCAGTGTTTCAGTTCTATCAAGAAATTTTAAGATGGTCACTTTCACAACGTTTTTATGTATTTCACTTGGTGTGTCAGTGTGTCATCCAATTATCAATCATTAATTTACCAACTTCCCATCAAGCTAGAGCTCTGAAACCTTAGGAATCGTTCTTACTCGCGTAACAATGTAATATTTAGACATTTGCGACAAGTTTTAATTAATATTTCATTATTTTTTTTAATAATATAGTTTAGCCTAACCACTTGGAGCGATTTCAAAAATTGCCAAACTTGGCGATATTTTTTTTTTCGGGGGGGAGGGTGAACGTTAAGTCCGTGCAGCATACCAGGGTCGCCACATTTTGCAAAATGCCGCCAATAATTGCGGTAAGTTTTAACTAATATTTCAATAATTTTTTTAATAATCTTTGCCACCATAGAAAAAAGTTGGTTTTGATCTCGAATTTTAAACATGGATTCTGTTTTTACAACGTTTTTTTTGTGTATTTCACTTGATGTGTCTGTGTATTTCAGTGTGTCATGAAATTTTCGATCGTTAATTTAACCAACTTTTCATCAAGCTAGAGTTCTGAAACTTTGGGAATTGTTCTTACGCGCCTAACAATGCAATATTTAGACATTTGCGACAAGTTTTAACTAATATTTCAGTAATTTTTTTAATAAACTTTGCCACCATTTAAAAACGTTGGTTTTTATCTCGAATTATTTGAGCATGATTTTTTTGTGTTCCAATGAATGTAGAAAATACAAGATTTGGCACGGAATCGGCTCATTTAAAAAATTAATAAAAGAAAATGATGAAATGATTTTGGATGTAATTAATTAGAATACATTCTAAACATGAAAGCATTTACTTATTTACTAGTACACCAAACAGGAAACAGTATTGGGACTAAATGAAGAACACAACGTTGCTCCAAAAGAGTTACTGTCCAAAAATGACTTCTAGGAAATGACCGTCATTCCGCTATGCACACCACGTAAATCTCTTGCTAAAATCGTCTATTAATCATTGCGTCATATCTTAGGAAATTCTTATAACTTCTTATAGAGAGAGATGTGTGTGTGTGTGTACAACGTTTCAGTTCTGGAATTGTGTGGGTTCAGGAGCTTTGAAGAATTGGGATTTGATACTTCTCAAAATTATAGTATTCTTAAGACTTCCGAAGGATAGCCTGAGGTGAGGGAAGAGGGAGAAAGGGAGGGCGAGACTATATATTTGAAGAAAATATAATGAGTAACCTTGTGACGCTCGCCTGACCCGGGCGTCCTCTTGTGCCATCACTAGATTCAATTATTAAACACTACGACACAAATAATTACAGAATCACCACAACAATGCTTCAACAATTTATTAGTATATATTTACTATGACAGAAATGATTGTGCTCTCTCGGGTAAGCTTTCTAATACCTTAGTTCAACTCACCAATAGTAATCTAACAAACTCTTACCACTAGTCCTTCCTCGACTGAAACTCAGACACTGGAACAACTGTTGAAAACGCTAGGCAAAATCTTACTACAGCAATCTTTGCTCGAACCCTCTATTGTAAACTTTAATTCTTCCTTTCTCTTATCTAACACTTCAGCTTCACCTCACCTCACCTCACCTCACCTACAACTTCTCTCTCAGATCCTCTTTCAGATACTCTACTCTTTCCGACAGAATTTATATATTTCTCAACTCAACCGTTTCACTTCATTTTTAACTGCTTTACATACTAACTTTACGTATCACGTTTCATTTTTGGTTGGGCAAAGGTTATTTAGTGAAAGCAATCAATCTCAATTGAAAGTCCCCAAGGTTAGTGAAGAGAAACCGAGAATAGCCTAAAGTCACAACCTGATCTACTTTAAACATTTGCCATTTGAGATATATACCTTGTTGATAGAAATAAAATATCATGCTTGCATTTTCAATTTAGAATAAATAAGTTTTGTTCTATTTTGCTTTAATTTCTTCACGATTTAAGTTCCTTGATATTACTTCAAGCGGATATCTCCGTCGACTTGAAAGTCGTATTCAAAACAAATGAGTATTATTGTTGAGTAATTTATACGCTAAATCTAAACTCGTGTACCAGCTATTTGCCCCTTATGGAATACAGCTGTGCAAAGGGGCATTATTATATTAGTGTATTATTTTATTTTATTAAAGGTTTCTTTGTGTATACACGAAAAATATACATGATCCCAGATGTGTGGCACAACTTAAATAATTTATGTCGTAATTTAAACAATTCAGTGTGCTAAATGGAAGTTAAGACTAAACACGTTTGGTACTTAGTGTCAAAACGTTGATTACCAACTATGAGCTATCCCTTAGTTTACTCGTAGATAACTGGTGATACTGACACTGGTGAGACCTTAAACAAAACTCATCACCACTATAAAACCTTGCTAAAGAATTACGTTTACAAAAATTCCCCCTTTAGGTCATGTTATCCTCTTTTTCCACTAGTTAAAAGACGTTAGTAAGCCATTAGATAATTATCTGACATTCTTTGAAGGTATCTCAAGGACTTTGTCTACAAGATCCCTGTGCTCTTTACTGCATGGATTGCTACGATCCTAATACTGCTATGAACCAAAGCTTTACATATTGATATATGGTCTCCATGATCATGAAACAGTGGATTTTGATTTGAGATTATCCCTCTTGGACTTTTTGAATTTACGAATGAGTGAACCATGAGGATCATTGCGCATTCACTGCTCAGGATTTACTCTTTGCGAAGGAAAGGGATTTCTTCCTCTTTGTGGTAACCTTTAATTCCTCCCAGTAACACATTTAAATAAGAAGCTATCCAAGATTTGACACATTAACTTTGATGCATAGGAAACCTACAGAAATACATAACTTACTCGTGAGACACACAGACCGCTACACACTCACAGCTACCGCGAATCAAATGTACATGAATCAAATTTTCGCGGTGGGGCATTACTTGTCATTCTTCATTACTGCAAAATTAAGCCTATGTTGAAACCTATCTGTTCAATAAACTAAAGAAATGCGCTTCTTATTTGAGTTGAGTCATTCTTCGTCATCATTATGTTCTTTCCTCATCTATGATCTGAGCTTCTTCTCCCCACTTTACTAACATTTGATCTAGTTAAATACTTTTAAATGTAGTGAATCTCAAAATAAATAAAAATAATGAAATAATTGCTTAAAATATTTAATAAAATCAGAGAAGATTGCAGATCAAAATAGTAAATGATGGAGAAAAATCAGGGGAACTTGAATTTCTTTTTCATGTGTTACTTGTCTGGCAAGACTGCCATGTTAAAACTAATTTTTGTGCTCACAACTCTTTCACCATTGTTTGAAGAATTTAATTATTTTTTAAAATTAATCATTATTTTATAACAATCATTACCATTTAATAATGTTTCGAGTAGCAACTTTACGCGTGTGTAACTTTGATCATGTTATTAGTATTATATTTTTGAGTTCTACATTACGAATATGTGATTATATTTTTCGTCAAGTTCTTTAATCAAAAACTCTGAGTTGAGGAAACCGTTTTAATAATTTATGGATGCCCGGTTCTTTAGATAGTAAATTTTAATAGCAGAGATTAAGTAGCAAAACGTGACTAATAAAAGTAAAGAACAATCTTAAAAATATTTTCTTAAGTCTCTTTACATAATAATGTCTCGTATTATATTAGAATTTTAACAAATGGTGCATTTCTATAATTAGTGAAAAACAATGTTTCAGCAAATAAGAAAAAAAAGAATAAAAGCAATGACCTTAATTATGAAAAATAGTATTTTTTTTTTAGAGAAATACACTTTTTTTTCTACTATTATCGCTTAACAAACGTTTTTTAATCTTTGCGTTTGATAATAATAAGGTTCAGAAATCCTCTTTAAATTTTCCTGCCATTTCTTTCAATTCGTATTTTTTTCGGCGAATGAAAAAGGGAAGAATTCTGAGTTAAAAAAAATCTTTCACGCTTTTCCTCTTGAAATTTAAATGAAAGATAAAATAAAATATTCGCTCGTATTCTTTGTGTAACTTTTTATTTCATATAAATCTCTTCTTTTTCTGTTTTAAACACTGATCTGAAAAACGTATAAAAGCATTTTTTCTTATTTAGTGGAAGGCACTCCATAAAGTTACATAAATTCGAGCCTCAAATTTATTCCCAGTAATGTGGTGCAGTATTATATATTTTATTAAATGAGTTGGATTTAAGGATAAAAAGAAACGTATCACTCATTTTCTTGCACATGTTGAGAATAGATTAATATGTAAAGGTTTTTATTTTTATTTCATGGCAACTACAGTTATGATTCCAAAAGATATTTTTAATCTTATAATTTATCGCTTGCTCTAATTTTAATACCTAAAAGAAACATTGTCGTTAGCTTTAATAATGTTTGGTCTACTTTGATATTTTATCTTCTGCTTTAATTTTAATGTCTGAAGATTAATTTAGTTTTGTATCGCATAATCGGTTGCTTCTATTCATTTTGTTGTTAAATAAAGCTTGAATTTTGGTTGGTTTAAAGTTGGCAAAACGATTGAAAAATGTTGGCGGATTGTTATCCAGTATATCTTTTTTTTTAACTAATACATTCAATTTTTTTTTACTAGTTTCAACATTAATGAAAGTATCAAACTCTTCAACGAATTTTAAATTAAAATTACTCCGATTTGACTTGAAGTTTGGAATTTAATTTAATAGCATTCTTTAACATGTTTTCACTGTGAAACACCAAGAAATTCGAAGATTTTCTTTGAAGGCTGAGCAACACGTCCCAAGTAAAACATTAAATTTCAGTAAAACAAATTGTTTATTTACATTCAAATTCCTCTACAGCGTTTGCTATCTGAATCAGTAGGATCCTTTACGTATGTAACTGAACTCTTACAATTTTCATATATTAATTGGAAAACAGGTGAGTGGCAAGCTAGTTTATATGTTTACTACCATTGCTAAAATTATGAGATATGTCACCAATATTCTGTTTTGAAATTATAATATTTATGTAGCTAAATGTGCAACATTAATGGTTCCCTATGCCTTACTGTGTATTCTAGAGCACATTTTAATTTTGTTATTCTAAGCAATATTTGACAAAAAAAAAAATGCAAGCTTATTCGCATTTAGCTTATTTAATCTTATAAAATATAAGTCCCTGTTCGTAACAAAGGTAATGATTAATTTAACTACTTTCTTAAGCAGTATAAATTATAAACATTGTTAAAAACAAATTCGAAAAATTAAAAATCCCTTAATGTATAATTTTCAAAAATATATTCGTTAAAATTTATATTAATCTTCAAATTAAAATTTATTAGTATTATATATATCGCACTTTTTTGAATTGCTCATTGATTTTTATATTTTTTTTTATTTTAAAATTATATTTTCTTATGAAAAGTGATTACTTTTGTGTGTGTGTGTATAGACATAATGGAAAACATTAAGAGCACAAATAGTTGTAAGAGTAATGGATTTAAAACAATTGGCTATTTTATGTATTTAAAAAGTAGGACGCGTGCGTGAAATAATTATTTCTATCCCCATTCAATCTTGCATTTACGGGCAATGCGAAAAACTTTCAAGAATTTATTAAATATGTAGGGAATAATTTATATTTAGGGAATATATATAGGGAATATTTATGGTATTGTGTAAAACTTATAAAAATCGAGAATCTTTTCAAATTTTAATTTGTCGAATTGCTTTAATTTATAAGTATTGAAGAATTTAAAATATTCTGAATATAATTTATTAGAATTAAGAATCAAATAATTCTTAATTCTCATTATTTAATAATTATTCTATTATGTGAATTGATCTAATTAATTTACAGGAATTACTAGAGACAGTTTTTTTGTATGAAATTTAACAATATTTATTTCTTCAACTTGCGTGAGATTCTAAACAAAATCATGTTTACAGAAGAAAATTATCGTTTGATCTATTTTTTTTTTAAATCTTATTCTTACATAGAATTTTCCCTGATTACTCGAATCGTTTGCCTATTTGTCAATTCTGAGGATTTTTTAGTACATTTTTATGAAGAGAAATATATCTGTATCGCTTAGATGTTCGAAGATTGAATATATGTTATGTTGGCTGTATTAGAAATGTGTGTATTTTTAATTAAACTTCCCATAGTTAATTTTTAATTAAATGTATAATATGTTATATATAATCTTATTTTATTGTTCGAAAAACGTATAATTTTAAGAAATGAAACATTTCATAATGGATTTTCAATGCTGAATTAATCATTAAAATTCCCTTCCCAGTAGTGTTATAATTATTTCGATGACATGAAAATCTTATGAAAGATAAATTCTTCTATGAACTTCTTTTTTGAAAAATCTCATTGTTGAAATTATCTTATAATTATTATGATCTAATTTTTTCTAAATTAAAAATGGCCTAAAGAATGCGTCTACAAGCCCATAACATTTACTTAAATGAAGATAGATATAAGAAGATAATTTTTCTCAGGTTTTCTAATGTTTTGTAAAAGTAATAGGGAAGTGAAGTGCTTTTTTTATTTAAGTTTTAATTGATGGAATGCTACATTAAGATGCTATAAATTAATGAATTTGAAAATGTTCTTCATTCTAAAATTTTTTTTATTACATTATTATGTAAATCAATCATTTAAATGTTTTACTAGGTTTTAATGATGTAAGTCAAAATTTTAAAGTTTGAAGTAACATAAATTTAGTAATTTAATGTGATTAACCCCAAGAACTATGCATGTCTGTTTGACTAACAAGGAGTTCGTATATTTCATCCTTTTGTTTTGAGACATTTTGTAATTTAATGTATATACACCATGTTTATTAGTCGACCATCGATCGACCAGCTGGTCTTTTGTGGCAACGGGGATCGAACCAATGGAATCGACGGAAACAACGCGAGCCGCGATCATGAACAATAGGTTGCCACGACCATGAAAGAAATTATCATATGTGTAATTATCTATTTATATAACAACATAAATATTTAAAATTAGATACTTTATAAGCTATCTAGAGCCATTTTTCACCTAAAGGAATGATGTATTTTAATAGCTGATTGGTTTGATTGCAAGTATTTTTTCTTTAAATTTTTTTTTCTTGCATTAGAAATGGTTATAAATATTAAAATTTCGCATATGAAATATTACTGAATGATAAACAACGTTTTCTATAAGATTTTAATTATTTTCGATAATTTGATTAACAAATTGTAGCTAAATTCTAGTAGGAGCTTTTCTTCAGCAAAAAAATAAATAAATAAATAAATAAAAAAAATAAAAAAACGTAGGAAAAACTATATTTAGCATACCTACAACGAATTAATTAAAAATGCATGTGTGAAAGTTTCCTATTACCTACTCATAACTGGAATGAAATTTTGTTTTAAATTTTAGATTATATTTGAAATAAATCGTATCTGAAAAAACTGATGCTAAATTTTAAGTTAAAGTTAGTACCCTTTTAAAAGCATTCGAAAGCGAGGAATGTGTAAAGACCTGTTGAAAATTATTCATCCATAATCTTATGATAAATAAACAAATATGATATCTTTTAGCATTTCGAATGTTGTTACCCCTTAAATATTGACAGGGTTCTTTTACCCTCTAAACAATTTTCATTAAGTATTTATTAGAAAAAAATTAATATCTGAACACAAATGAAACATTTTCATAAAAAAAATCATTTTTGATTAATTTTTTAAAATATCAATTTATAAAACTATTTTAATATTTTAAACTTGCTTCCATTATCACAGCTTTAAAGTTATCTTAGTAAATTTTAAAACAATTTTCAAATATTTTTATATTTAAAACAATTTTTTATAAATGTTTCTCAAAATTCTGTGCAGGGGCTTCATTGTTATAGTATTTTTTTATAGTTTTATAATTTTTTTTATCAGGTAATACATAAAAAAACTATTACATTAAATTTTGTGGATTTAAAGAAATAACTATTTATATCCTTATTTCATGGCCAGAAGTTTCAAACATATTAATCAAAGCAACCAGAAAAAATTTCAAATTTTTATATTGATTAAAGACACTTCTTGGTATTTTTGAAGAATGACCGTCATTAAAAATAAAAAGTTGAGAAAAAGATTTTTAAAGTTATGAAAGACAATAGCGTACTGCTAAAGAAATTTAAATAATGTAGATATTAAAAATATAATAAAAACTAAGTAATGTGATCTCTACTTACTTTATTTTAATCACTTAATGATATAGGTACAGTTATAAAACGCAATACATATATTTAAAAAAGTCCTATAATTTAAAGTCACAGTACACTCTCACAGGAAAGTTTTTAAGATAACAGATCAATTGAAAAGTCCCCGGCCTACCATAGTAAAACACATTTGTTTGGCAAAATTAGTTTTTTTTATTCAACATAATAATCTTGAAGGGTGATACACTGATTATAGCGACCCTCCAAAATTTCGATACCATTTTTGTAGTATGATTTGTCCTTTTCTTCAAAATAGGCCTCAGTTCGAACTCTTCATTCGAAAACATTTTCATTCGACGAAAATTTCTTCCCAGCAAGCATTCTTTTGAGATCTGAGAACAGGAAATAGTCGCTGAGGGCCAGATTTGGAGGTGGATGAGGAAGCAATTCAAAGTCCAATTCGTGGATTTTTGCCATCGTTTTCACTGACTTGTGACACGGTGCATTGCCTTGGTGAAGCAGCACTTTCTTTTTCTTCAGATGCGGTCGTTTTTCGGCGATTTCGTCCTTCAAACGGTCCAATAACGCTATGTAATAGTCGCTGTTGATGGTCCTTCCTTTTTCAAGGTAGTCAATGAAAATTATTCCATGCGCATCCCAAAATACAGACGCCATAAACTTGCCAGCCGACTGTTGCGTTTTCCCACGCTTTGGAGCGGGTTCATCGTGTGCAGTCCACTCGGATGACTGTCGATTGGACTTCGGAGTGAAATGATGTTTCGTCCATTGTCACATATCGACTCAAAAACTCCGGTTTATTACGCTTGATCATCTTCAAACACTGCTCCGAATCATCAACTTATCGTTGTTTTGGGTCAAAAGTGAGCTCGCGCGGCACCCACTTTGCACAGAGCTTTCTCATACCCTAATATTCGTGAATGATATGATGTACACGTTCAGTTGATATCTTTAGATTGTCACTAAAGATATCAACTTTCATTCAAATTCAATTAACGGTCATTCAAAATCCTTTTGTGGATTTTTTTCAATGTTTTCGTCTGTAACAACCTCATTGGGGCGTCCACCGTCTTCGGTGCTCATTTCACCACGTCTAAACTTAACATACCAATCCTTGATGGTTGATTTTCCTGGGGCAGTGTCCGGAAACTCGGCATCAAGCGAAGTTTTTGCTTCAACTGTATTTTTTCCCTTCAAAAAAGCAATATTTTATCAACACGCGGAATTCCTTTTTTTCATTTTTTTCACAATAACAAAAGTTGCTTCACTCAAAATGCTATAATTCACAAACTAATGATCCGACTGCTGTCAAATTTATACACGCATCTTTTGAGGGTTAGAGCTAGCTAAAAAACATATGGATTTAATTCTAATAGCGCCATCTATGTGTCAAGCCGGGGTCTTTTCAATTGACCTGTTAATCTAAGTTTCGACCATGTATTTTTTATGACATAATGAGGCATCAAAATTAGAAAAAATATCCACGAAAAGGAATGTTTGTGTATAGGTTTATTATAATACGTCATTTTATGCAAGCGTGAGAGAAAATCAACACTTTCCGCAAAACATGGTAACTCAAAATAACTAAGCATGTTAACATTTTGTAAATTGACTAAAATACAGAGTATTTCCTTATCTAGGAAATAGCCTATTATTTTGATAATATAAGGTAAGAAGCTATCGTTATTCAAGTTCTGAACACTGAAATTTCTTTAAAAGTTAATGTAATTTTCACTTTATTATAACATAAAAAACTTTTACTAAAAATAAAATTTTAAGAATATTCTACTCTAGACATAAATATTTTAAAACATATTTATAAAATTTCAGGTCTATTGATTTATGAGATTTTGAGATATTGTGACCTGCAGTAATTAAAAGTCTTTTTTTTTTGGGGGGGGGGAGGGGGTTTTCCTGTCATAGTAATTAATGATGAAGTATTATTAAAATCACTGAATTCGGCTTCTAAATACGATAGAAAAAAAAAATTCACGCAGATTTACAAAATATTTAATTTTAATACGAGATCAAAAATAAAAATAAATAACATCGATATTTAGACTCAAAACCGGGATTTGAAGGCATACTGTCACGTAAAATAATGTCTTTGGGTATTTTGGTCATTTTAGCTTCCTCAGTCCCAGCGTCGGCTGTAGGAGACACTAAATTCACGTCTAGACCACAGTTTAATCTTGTTTGGCGCAGCATAGCCATATCTGGCTCTTGCACCAATAAACTTTACATTCACTCACTCACTCACAGGAGACACTAAATTAAATAAAAGGCGCCATTAGTACCCAGAGTTAGTTATTTTTCTTCTTAATACATGGTAGTTTTGAAAAAAAAATGAATTTTAATGAACATTTGGCATACGTAGCTTATTTACGGTAAAATGAAAAGTGTTTTCCGACAGAAAGAAAATAACATGATTGCGCATCGCTAAGTGTATATATTTTTTATTATATATGTAGTAAAAAAATATTAAACATACTGTTGAATTCCTTAATTTGCTGTTTATACATAATATTACTAATTTCTTACACAAATTTTTCCACTTCTGATTTAGAACGCAATGTCGCCTGTAGGAGACATTTTGTCAATGGCTATCAAAATCAGTCGATTTGAAACTATAATTATGGAATTTATTTCAGTTCGAAATGATATTCTTTTATTGATAATTAAATTCACCAAATGTAGATATTTAACGGATATAAGAAAGAATCTGTATCTGTCAGAAAATGAAATGAAACAGCTATTAGTGGTCACTGTAATTATGTTTAGTTTAAAATTTTCCAGAATTCGAATATATTGGGCAGAAAAAACTATAACTCCCATACTCGCAGACAACATTTTTTGGAAATAACATAATTTTTCAATAAGAAGCAACTTAAAATTGAGAAATTATTTAATAGTACAAGATAAAGAGGAAAAAAACGGAATGATAGATTGTGGAAAATAGGTTTCTTCTGCAAACAGTTGGGACAGGAATATTTTGTGATTCAAATTTTACATTATGCTAATTTTACATTATTCTCATTATGCTAATTATTATAAATTGCTCAATAAATTAAGATTAAAGAAATATTTTAAATTAACTTTATGATGGCACTTTGTCCCAAAGTCTCCACCAGGAGACGCTTAATTTCTCAAAAATAAAGATTAAAATAATTTTTTAAACAGTTTTTCAGTACTTTTTCATGTATTTAAAACCAATTGATACAAATTATTCTAAAATTTATGGTTCCAATTTGACCTTGGTCTGAGGAGGTTAAACAGGCTTCGATTTTAATGATTTAAAGTAAGCCTTTTCAGTTCTTATCCTTGAGATTCTACGTTTATTCTCTCGAATCTCCTCTATTTCTTGCAGAAAATAGTAGAAAATTGTCAAACTCGTCTCATCACACGTGGATTAGCTCGCAAAGAAGGTAAAGAGATCGATTTGCTCAAATCTCAATTTTTCTCTCTCCTTCACACGAATATCTCGTTTCTGCGATGTTTTTCTGCTGACTTCTCTTCTAGTTCTTTTATTTCTCTTTCCTCTTCTTTTTTTCTTGTTCCGATACGTCCTACTAAATAAGGGAACGGTCAAATAAGTGTCACCGAGCACAAATTTCTTGTTGTCACGAGAGAAAGATTGTAAGGTTAGTTTCTGATTTGTTTCTCTTTTTTTGTATGTTGTTGCTCATCGGATGCGGGAAGGATAGATTGTTTTAGCGATAGATAGGACTTTTTATTTTAATGGTAAAAGGACGATGCATTTAGATACTGATTGTGTTTTTCCTATTTTGATAGATCCTCTAGATATTTTAAGTCGTTATAAAAGACAATGTATCATCAAATAATTATATTTAAGGGAAATTAAAAATAAAACATTTAAGGTAACCGACTGCGTCGAAAACTTGAATTTCGGAGAAAATACCGAACTTTTTTTTTACTTATACATTAAAATATTTGAAATTTTCTCTTTCTAAAGCTACCTTCCATTTGTAGCTACGGTACATAGAAATCAAGTTATAAGTATTTTAATATCAGACACTTCCTTTGTTTTCCGAACAAGTTTTAACTTAAAATCTATTTTCTGAAGAATATGATTTTCACTATGTTTTCAATTTTTAAAAGGTAATAATTCGAATTTTTTTTTTCTATATATTAATGGAATTTAGAAGAAATGTTTTTCATATATCAGTATTTAAGCAATGACCCCTTCAGCTTGGCGACGGATTTGGCGACTTGGTGTAAAATTTAATTCTTTAAATAATTAGTTTTAATCGATCAGTTTTTATTTATTTTCATTAAGTTATCGTACTGTCATACCAAACAATCGTTTCTAGAAAATTTCAGCACAATCAAGCGCTCTAAAATGGGAGAAAAAAAGCTTTTTAAGTTTTAACACACATACCATGTGAGTAGAAGAAAACTCATTAATAAGATGTTCAATTTTACACAAAAATTGGTATTTTAATGATCATTCCAGTTTAATATGCAAATACAATTCATAATTTTAAACCTCAATCAAGTGACGAGGATGACATCTGAGCTTCCACATCTCTCGCTAAGATTCCACACCAAGCCCCTCGGAGGACTTTGAGTCTCGACTGATTTAACGTGCATCAGTCTCGGCTACACTGCGAGTCAAAAGTTTCATCAATGCTCAATCCCAACACTCTACATAAGCCACCAGCCGCGAATTCGCGACCATGACCATCGCTGCTACCGAGGCTACTGAAACAGCTCAGGACCAATTCTCGTTTGATATCATTTTAAAATAGTAACACCTGTCCCATCAAATAGTTCTAAAACAACTTAAATAAAAAATATCGCAGCGCACGTACATTCATCTTTAGTTGTAGTTTTTCTTTTTTTGGATACTTTTACACTTTATATGTTAAATAAATTTTTATACTGTCTTAAATATTTTACAAGAAATTTATAGTCAATTTATACAAGAACTATCGCAAAATTTTTAATTCACAAAAGCCTGCTTAAATATTTATTATTTTTTTAAATTATCTTGTCTCTCAACCGATGCCCAACCGTTATCTTATGGTACCGTCTATATATTTGAATTTTAGTTATTTATATAGTATATTTCAAGTTAAACAGTAATCAATTATGTTGCATGAAAATACTTGTGTTTATCGATGGAAAACAGCTCCAGGCTAAAATTTGTTGCAGATAAACCATTGTTTCAAAGCAAATATTTTACGACTCTTGACAATTTTAGGTAAAAAATTATGAATTGTATATTATTCAGTGTAAATAGTTACATTAGTGCTACTGTAATAATTATAAATTAAAAATTAAGACTTTTTTTTGGAGACTCCACGTTTATAGTATGAAAAATGGTGCCAAGCAAATTTGCTTTACAAATAACGGAAATTTAAAAATAATAATAATAAATCGTTTTCTAATATTGAAAATACTGACAAATCAGGGCAAACTGTTTTGAAATATTTGTTTTATGTAGTATTAATTTTTTTCATTTCTAAAACTTTAATTTTAAGCTAAATAATCAAGAAAATTAAATGTAAACAAGTAATATAAAAAAAATTAAGTCAATTTCTACTTAGATCAACAAAGAAATTTTTTTTTTTTAGTTACTTCTTATAAAATAATTACAATTAATATAAATATGTAAATAAATATGAGAGAATCACAATATTAAGGGGGCGAAAGAAATTTTTTTGGCGATCTGCACTCTTCGTTACTGACTGTATTTATTCCTAAATTTATATCCTGTCCAATATCTTATATAAGAGAAATTTTTTTTCTCCCATATAAAATTAAATTAATTAATTGAAAATCAAATAAAAAAAATTATTCCTCCGAGATTCGATCCTAAGGCATGAAGATTCTACGCTGAAGCTCTACTAACTTTGCCATTGCAAGACAAATGACATAGTAGAAAGCAATGTCATGTTTCTTATTTCATCCTGTAATTTAAATGGTTGAAACGCAGTTTAGACTAACCACCCTCGGCGACAGGAATTATTTGGCGTTGTTTTGCGAAATGTGGCTACACTGGGCCACTTCGTGGACTTAACTTTCAGCAAAAAAAAAAAAAAAAAAAAAAAAATCACCATGTTTGGCATTTTTTCAAATCGCACCCAACGGCTGGGCTCAACTGCATTTTCACCAATTAAATTTAATTAAATGAATTAATATTTAAAAGAAACTGTTTTAACATCAAGTGTCATCCTCTACAAGTTTAAAAAAATATATTTGAACTTGAGTGGTTGAATAAAAAGTGTTTTATTAACGATTGGAAATTTGTACAAGATATATATAGGGAGATTGTAAGCTAATAGTAGGAACTTAAAAAAGATTCTTAATTTGTTCAGAAATTTTATTTTAAATTAATCCAACTGATATCACTTTAATATCTAAAACACTATTAAATCATGATATTAAGAATTTACCGAATAATATATTTGAATTCGAAAAGATACATTATTTTAACATGGGTTAGGCTTTTTAAAGTTATTGTATTTTTATCGGGATATAAATTTGAGTTTCATATTTAGTAAATTTCTATTCGAAAGCTTCTAAGAAGAGTTAAAGAAGTATATATTAACATTAAAAGAATCTTTCACACACACA
>BMAW01056910.1:18580-32296 GCA_019974015.1 Nephila pilipes | reverse complement strand
GAAAAGTATAAATAGTGAAAAAAATAGGTTCCGAGGATTGTATAGCGAAAAAAAAAAACATCAGGTGATCCGGCATCCGTATTCGTGTGGCAAATTCGAATAGATAGCCCCGGCGATTGCAACAAAAGTGAAAAAAAAAATGATCAGAGAAAGGTATAAATATAAAAAAAAACTTCTTACTGAAAATCATGTATCATATGCCATATTCGTAAGGTTGCCACGGCTAAAGCCACCGCAGAGGAGAGAAAGCATGGTAACCAGAATTGTAAAAATATCGCCAAAAAAGTGTAAACAACTTTTGTCGCCAACGGGAAGTTACTCTAAAGTACATTCCAAACACGTTTTTTTTCTGGAAAATTGAAAGGGATTTCACCTAAATAATTTTTGCTGTTCCATCAATAAAATCTATTATTTAGAAATTTTATACAATTCGTAAGTGGTTGCAAAGCTCATATAATAACTTCTATATGCTTCTTAATATGAAGTGAGATTTTAAATATGACTATATCTGAAAAATTAATCTATTGATGAACTACTGCATACATAATCATCTATTGTTGCTTATGGAGGTTAGAAAAAACGTAGCTTGTTTTACTACAGGAAGTTTTACAAATAAGTTCATTGTATAATGTAGTCTTGAAGGAAATCACACACACAACTTAATGTGTCTTTATTTTTAATTTCATAAGAATTTTCAACAAAATATTTTACCCCGGACATTTTCAGTTTTTATTCCAATTTACGAAGTGGGTTTTCTTCCGAAATATAGGTTAGACCAAATGTTCCTGACACATTTTAAAACTTAATATAAAATCAAATAGTTCCATTGCAAAAGTCGGTTAAAATCACAACGGTTTTCAGCCCGAAGCAATTGGTTCATCAAATAAAAAGTAATTTCGAATCACATTTATAGAGAGTGCTGCATGACTTTCAATTTGGTTAGTTTTTTTCGAAAATTTTAGTTTTTACGCTACAAACACAAAATAACAATTTACGGCTAGATCCACAACAGACATACACATTCAATATGGCAAATGGGGTAGCTTTTTAAATGTAAGTAAGCAAAAAAATATGTATTTGCTTTTGCAAAATCAGTGTGACGATTTTGATTTTGTTTTTGCTGTTTTCATGATGCAGCGCCATCTTTGAAGGAAATTCGAAACTATTTTTTACTTATGGAAATAAAACTTCTCACCGTCTGAAGCATCATGGTGCGAATCGCACACTCATAAGCTAATTAGATGATTTTATGTTAAATTTCCATATGAATCAGATTTTCGGTTACACCCAGTATTTTTTGAAGGCAACTATCAATAACATTTATAAAATAAATTGATATTATTTTGCATTTTTAATACTATATCCATTAATTTCATTTATCAATATTTCTGATTATTTGCTTTGTTATAGCAGATATTATAAAAATTCAATTGTGAAATTAAGAAATATCTATTTTACCTATTCAGAATAGATGAAAGAAGTATTTTGCAAGCAATGTCATTTTCTTCAGTGTAAAAACATTTCGGTACATATAAAAAAAATTCCGACGACCATTTTAGCCACACCAGAAAAATTTCGCAAATAATAATTGGATTGGTGAAATTAGGTTAGAAACTATTGGTGTAAGTTTGGGTGGAATTGCGCAAACTTTCGTGGTGTTCGGGATTTCAGGCAATAATGGAAATTTCAATTTTATTTTGAAAAAAATGGATGAGTAACTCAATCAATCTAATGATTTATATAAATATACCTAATTGTGTGTCATCAGTTATTTACACATACATATCTTACAATTACTTAAGTTTATTTTTCATTAAAAAATTCTTCTAAAATATTAAGCCTAAATGTATAACATATGTTAAATATTATCAAGCAGTTGTAAGAAATACTAAAAATCATTTTATGACATAGAAAATATATTGAAAATAAGTTTAAGAAATATGTTAATACATATTTAGTAAATGTGCAGGCACTTTATTACATTTTGTGGGTACTTTAATACATTTTTATAGTTTAGATAAAAATGTATTAAAAGTAATAAATTTTAAAGTCTTAATAAAAAGTGTTCAATATATGTCGTTGTTTCTTTAAATATATTTATAAAATAAAAATCGTAAGTATTTATGCAATCCGATTTTATAACATCAAATTTTTTTAAAATTGTAATTTTAAGAAGCTACATCGGACCATGGTATAAATTTACAATGGAAAACTGCAAATATTTGTATAATTATTTCCATGCAACATCTATAAAAATTTAATGTTTTATTAAGCATTCGAAACTTATTTTTAAAAATTTGTTTAAATTCATATATTTTTAATAAAGTATTGTTATTAATATTCAAATTTATCTATAAAATAAAATATTTTTCAGAGCTTTTTTCGAATTTCAAAAAAAAAAAAATCTATAACAATTCTTAGTCAATTAGATCTGTAAAAAAAATGTAATTATACTTTTTATCTATTAACGTACAGCATTCTGAAAAGTTTTATATATCTTAGGGATTCAATGAAAAAAAAAACTTAATATTCCAGTTTTAATTTTTTTAATGTATCTGTACTCCTTTTAAAACTTCATTTTTGTCAAAATTTTCGATTTTTTAATTTTAATATCAGTTTAAATTGTAAGCTGTTTTTTTTATTTTTTTTATTTCTAATAGTGGTTGAATTTTGCTAATACCTTATTGAATTTTGCTTGAAAGTTTGTTTTTGCTCAAAATGAGTTTTCTGGGCATATTTACATATGACAACATAGATATCAGAAAAGGTTATGAAGCAAATTATTTTAAATTTTACAAGTAACTTCCGTATATAGTTTTTAAGAAACCCTACTTCTTTGATGGTTGTAAAATTGATAAGTGTTTAGTAACAAAGGTGTAAATCATTTATTGTTATAATTTTTTTTTGATTTTTTATTTTTATTTGACACGAAATACAATAAAAATTGTAATAATATGATTTTTAACATGAAGTTAATACCTGCCCCGAAAAACGTTATGCTAAACAATATAAAATTTACAGAATAATGATATTTATGTCTACTTTTGAGTTATGAGCGTTTTTCTGATAATCAATTTATGTACTATTTTCATCATGTTTTCCACTCCAATTTTTGTTTTTAATTAAAACAGATTATTAAATGTTTTTTTCATAGTCTTAGGTTATAATTTAGCTTTAAAATATTTTGATATTAAATATCATTGTGTTTCAAAAAACTTACTCCGAAGGTGTACGGATATTTTAAAAAGATTAAAACATACACCAAATGAAACATTATAAATCTTCTTTTCTTAAGTATAGCTAACATTGGTTTCGAAGTTTTGTATTACTTCCATAACATAACTATATCTCCTCTACACAAGAAGTAGCAAACATTTCTTTAAAATAAACATATTTTATTATCTTTTAATGACGAACGTGCTCCGGAATCTAAAAACGTAATAAAGTCTTAAGAGGAAATCACGAAATAACTTTCCGAGTATCTTACCTTTGACTGAAACGACGATTCAGTATTCTCTGCAATTTTTTTTTTGTAAAATACTTGCGTTATTTAATAAAATATACACTGAAGAGATTTTACTATGAGTTGCGCTGAAGATTTATGCATGTCGAGCGACCAAAGAAATAATATCTGTCTAGTACTTTGATCGTGCTTCGAATACTTCAGAACGAACTTTTTTTGAACTTTAGAATAATTTCCCCTTGATGTAGTACAGACTTTAAACCCCATTACGTTTCTGTAAGATAACCCACTTTTGTGTAGGAAGAGTATTACCCCTTGGAATGGAAACATGCATTGACAAAGAAAACTTTAGTCAATGTAAGGAAAAGAGGAATGATATACGCTGTTCGAAAAATTTATAGAATGAAAGAGTTTTGATTTTGCTTAGAATGGAATGTAACAAAAGTGATGTTAATTAAAATGAAGTTATAATTATTTGAAATATTTTAAAAATTCGTTTTTTTTTTATCGTAAAATATTTTCAACGAACTTTTATGTTTTAAAAGTAAGAATTAAAAATTTAAAATTTTGTACGTTTATCGGCTTGTTTCTGTGATAAAAATATCCCCCCCTTCAAACATGCATAAAATTTTTCAATTTTGTAAATGAATTTTCGAACATTTTTTTTATCCATATGAGGAAGATAGAATTAAAAAAAACAAGAGATAATATCTTTGCATTGAAGATTCGTAATCTACTGAGATTAAAAAAACTCCATTTATTCGAGATTTAAGCCTTAAAAATAAATGAAGATGCGTTTAAAATAAAGCCGTTGTATGAGACAGTTGCTTCAAATGTTATTTAAAATAGCGAGTTGTTATTTGTAAGAGTTAAATAAAATCGCACTGTTTTAGGATTTTTTGTGATTGCACATAGTTTAAGGGTGTAATTTAAGAATTTACCTAAGATTAAAATTTTTAGGCAAATTGATCAAGATTTCTAAAGAATTCCATTAAAATTTTCTTAATTCTTTGAAGTCTTATATTCTACGCATATAAATTTTCAAATTTTGATTTGTTACGCTTTTATACTAATTTTAGTGCTTTAACTTATTAAATAAATACATAACTCAAGGTTTGTTTACTCATTAATTTATAATAAAAATCTCTTTTGCACGGATAGACAAATTTTAATTATAATTAACATAGTGCAGTTTGTGTAAATATCTGGTCTATTTGAGAGAGTCTTATGAGTCTAATTTGCTGAACAGTCATTTAGATGGCGATGGTTCAATTCCAGTTATTCTTTCGGTAACCGGTGGTTTTCCGACCCCAAGGAGAGAGTTGATGACCTTGAAGCGGCCGCGTTGTTTCGAATCCTGGTCCAGGGGGTCCGAAGAATGCGCTCCTACCAACCAGACTGAAAAGACATCTTATCTGGTTGGTTAAGTAATACGCTTTAACTTCTAACGTTGTTGTAGAAGAGAGTCGCCGCATACTCCCCCTCCAGTATCATCGTAATGATTCGAAGAGAAACATTGGTTTGTAAATAAGGTTGTTTTTTTGATTTTGTTGGCCATTAACGCAATAGATATACATCCCCTCCCTGTTGAATTGAGTATTGCTTGGGACAGTTTCCATTAGAGTGATCGGCTGTCTCGTGTTCAGTGGCGGGTCTCGTCGGCACGTGCTCCATAGCCGGAATATCACCAGTCGTGATTTGTGTGCGTTTGTCTTAGTTAGACGTACAGAGGCAAGTGTTTTGCGTCGGGGGCATATGCATTCAGTAGTTATAGGCTGAGCTGCCATCTAGTTTTCAAGTCCTGAGTCACTACTTCGGTGGCCTGTGGTTTTTCCGACCCCTAGGAGGGGGAGAGAGTTGTTGACCTTGAATGCCGCTGCTGTTTTGAACCCGGGACGAGTGGCTCCGAAGAATACGCTCCTACTAACCAAGATGAAAAGACATCTTATCTGGCTGGTTAAGTAAGGCGTTTTAACTTCTGGCGTTGTTGTAGAAGAGAGTCGCCACATACTTTTTTTTTGTAAACAGGAGTTTCTCCTGATTCTGAAAAGCGCGAACTCGTTTCCAAGCTTAAAGCAACTAATAAAGAATGGGTTTATTTTCTACGGCATATACCTACCTCAAAATGGCGACAAGCTTAACGAAAACATTATGTGTTTAAACAATGGGAAATCTTCATCATTTGTTGCAGTGGGGTTTAAGAAAAATATATTTCATACGCCAAGTCTTAAGATGATTCTTTACTTGTTTTAGTTAATTAAAGAACACTCTTTATGTAGGAGTGTGACCTGGTAGACCAAGTGTTTCATACATTGTAGTGGATAGAGTTTAAGTTGGGTTTGCACTGAGCAAACTGAAATCAATGGATCTGAATAATTCGAGAACTAGTGAAACGTGTTGCTTCTAGTGCGACGTTAATAAAAACTAAAACTAAATCCGATACAGATACTGTGTTTTAATTCGAGCTACATATTGTGGTGATTATGAGTTAAGTTGTTATACGTCTAGAAGTATATATAATATGTTTGAGGTAGGATGTATGTGTGAGTCACGCTTGTGAAGTCTCTAAGGAGAAGTGGGATGGTTGTGTGATGCAATCGTGTAAATTTTTGTACCATTCTTAGTGAAAAACTTCGATTATACGAGTCACATGGATGTTGAAGGGTCACCGCAAAGAGGAAAAAAAGCCTATTTCTCCCGAATGAACCTATGATATTCTTAAAAATTATATGTTCAATGACCCTCTACGGGTCCTTCATTTGTGAAATTCAAAGTTAAGAAAAAATTATACCAAATTAAGGTCCCCCTACTCCATAATCTACGGGACTTCGTATCACCGTTATTTGTTTGGAAGATTTTACGTCGATGATTTAAGTCAGAAAACGCACCAATAACAGTGTGAACATTGACAACGATTCGCTGGAACTTCCCTTGGGAGAATTGGACTACAGTATAGAGGTACAACTTGTGATAAAAAGAGGTTGTATAGTTCAATTGCGACTATTTGAAAACTAAATTGGAAAGTCTCCCTTTGTGAAGAGGCACTTTCATATTTTTAGCTTTTTTGAGATATTATAAACCTAATGTCGAGGATTATTTCGGAATTAATCTGCATATTAGAGAAGGACGTGAATAACCAACAAATTTTCGTTTTGTCTCTCGTAATATGCACCTTCTATTTCTAGGTCTTTTCTACAATATTATAAAAACGAAGATATTTCACAGGTCTGTCAAATTCCTATAAATAATGAAATATAATTCCTCCTTCTTATTGATGCATTAAAAATTGAGAGAATTAACCTCTTGGTCACATTGTTCAAGCAATCAATTTACAAATTTGAAACTGAAGGAAAATTAGTTTATTTTCTGTCTTTAAAATATACAACATAAAAACATGTCAAAAACATAGTATACGAGTTCATTGTGTGATCAACTTCAATATGGAGTGTGATCACTTCTAACTACAATACAAGCACTACTGATTTGTCATATGCTCAAAATAATAACATTTATTAACTCAGTCGTCAGCAAAGTCTGGGTTAAAATACTGAAAGAGGGTTGTCCAAACCATAGTTAAATAACTTCCTCACGAAAGTAATACGCAACCGAATTCTGTGGGTTTTAGTAGTACCATCTTTTGGGAGGAAGTCTTCTATTGCACTTTTGTAAGGAAGAACAATTGCATCAAGAAAGTTGTCCCCATACAACTGAGTGCTAATGGTGGCTCTTGCAATTTTAAGCAGGTCAGGGCGGATTATCAAGGAGATGCCTTGCTGTTAACACGTCGAACCTTAACTAAGGCTCAAAATTGTGCCGCCTGTCGACCATAATCCTCATGTTGCCTCTAAGTGGTAGCCTCTCGTTCGGAGTTTTTCATTTGTCGTGATTTCAAGTCTCCATCCCCCTTAAGACTCACCGTGTAGTCGGGGCTGTTGCACGTTAAATCTGTCGGGACTCAAAATCGACCCGTTGCCTTAGACTGTAAATTAAGATAGCGGAGTACTTACTCAGGAATCATCCTTATCAATTGACCAAGTTTCAAAATTACGAAGTCCGTCACCAATAGTCCTCTGATTATGAAACTGGATTTACTTTGTGTGTCTTCCACCAGGGTGTCCGAAATACTGTCTACAAATTTAAACTTTTATAACTCAGTTGGTTAATGTCGGGAATAGGGTGTCCCCTAGGGGATTGGCGACTTTTGGAAGCGTTTGCGACTCTTGGGAGCGATAATAATTAAAGCGTGGCGAATTAGGTTATGGTAACCCTAAGCATACTCAATGCTTAAGTCACGCACATTTGGCGACTTATCTAGGAAGTCGCCAAGTTTCATTGCCAATCGCCTAAGGTACACCTTATTCCCGATTTTAAACAACTCAGTTTTCCAGGCCGAACTTTCGGCATTCGGATTTGCAGTATTGCGGGCAGTCTCTCATAACTTCAAAGTTTCTATTTATACTGTCATTTTATCGTTAAATCTACTGTAGAATACCAGCAATAAATCAGATTTTATTAATATCATTACAGCAAAATTAGCAACTTATTCTGATTTTTACAGCTTACACTAGGTCGGAGATTATTATGACGAAACCACAGTCTCATTATTTCACTACGCAGTTTTTCTACTTACGGAAACTGCATGCACTTTTAAAGCTAGTTATTGACCAAATATCTATTGATATTAAACTGAAACAGCTCCACTAATTTGGTTAACATATGCTTATGGAGCTGTGCGTTTCGTTTATATAATTTTAATTGTTATTTATGTATTGAATAAATGAAAAGAAAATATTTCTTTTATTGAGTTAGTTTTAGAAGAATTTATATAGTTTTTATAAGGAGTTTCATCTGAGATATGACATAGGATAGTGATAAATGTTTGCGAAAAATCTCATTAAATACCAGAGAATTAAAATTATAAATAACATTTATTGATATTTTCTTAATTTTTGGAAATCGTGAACATATACTGTACAATTATATATATATATATATATATATATATTATAAAATTTATATTTTACAAGTATATAATTATTTATACAAACATATATTATAAAATGTATTTGAAGTTATGAGATATTAATAAAAGTTTAAAAAGTGAAGCTTATATACCACAGGAATTACTATTGTTTTAAATTTATAAATTTTAAACATGATCTTAAAAATATTTAAATTAAAATTCTTCGAATTTGCTTTTTTCGCAAATTCTATTTTTATAAAAATATAATCTGTAAAATTTAATTACTTTTACAGAACATTTAATCGTTTTTTCTTTTTCAATACGCTTCCCTTCTGTCGGTGGTGGTTGGGAATTTTCGCTTCAATGTCAAGTAATTCTCCTACCCAAAATAATTTGCATACTTGATATAAGACTTGCATTTCTCTCTTATAATAATACACACTCACAATAAAATCTAATATGCAATTGTCACCAGAAATAAAAACAGAAGTTAATTTCATATATATACTGATTTGAGGCAAGCACGCATTTCAGAAATTCTGGGAAATAAAATACTTAAATGCACCATTCAAATATTCGTAAAAATCATCATTCATAAAAACTTAAGTGCACCATTTCAAATGAGTTCCATTGGAAATTATTAGAGTTGATAATTCTCTAAGCATTATTTATTATACTATTAATTATTCCTTTTACGACGATAAAAAGAGCCTCTTTATTCAGCTCATCACTTCAAAAAATTAATACCTTTTTTAGAATGATGGAATTATTTTATCAGTTTCTTTTACGTATTGTGAAATCGGTTAAATCGTTTATACAATTGTTTTATTTCTTCATTCTTAATGAAAGTGGAACATTTTATTTTATAGTAAAAATTATATTTGTTAAAATTCTATATTCAATCTTATTAATCAAGTACATAGTCCAATTACTTTAAACTTTAAATACTTTTATTCTCATTGTGAATAAAATTGTGAATTAATTCCTTGCTGGGAAATTTTTAAAATATTCTCCACTACACTATTGAGTTAAGAACTGTTTTATTTAACTGAAATTAAAACGATTCAATTTTATCAATTTATAATTGTGACTACAAAAATTAGATTTTTGGTAAAAGTGTTGACATCTGAGATATATATTCTAATCAATTATATTTTATAAAGGATAAAATTTGACTTTTTAAAGAATGATATGAGATAATTTAGCTATATCAAATATTTCTCATACATCTAATAGAATCCTTTTATCTTTTTAATGATACGATTACTTTGATCTGGGATCAGCGTAGTATTACTAAAAGAGCCCAGTCTATCATAAAAATTCAATAAGGTCTTATATTTTTTTGAACAAAGTTCTTATTTCTGTGGCCTAAAGCCAATTTCATAGATTTTTTGAAATCTTGTGCATCACAATTTTCAATTTCCAGCCCTAGGAGAAACCCATAGATAGTTGTAAATCTTCCTGGATGTTCCATCGAAGCAGAAGGGGGTCATTCTTAAATTGTGAATCCAAAACGGACCGAAAGTCAGCTCTTTCCTCTCGCAGGTTCGAATAAAGAAGTCTGAGAGAGGCATTTTTTCGAGCGTCTTATTAGGATGGAACCCTGAGCAACAGATCAAGTGGTGATAGCGGTTGTAAGGGTGCAGCTGCCACTCAAGTGGTGTTACTGGGTGATCCAATATGAGCGTCCTCTTTCGCTGCGTAATCCTTTCCGGAAATAAGCTTAGAGGGATTGTAAGGCACGGAGAGGATCAATAGTAAATAAATAAAAACGTTATTTGATAATGACTGGGAGGACTTGATCAGGTTACTCCCGCCCGGACAATGCCCGAAAGAGGAGAGAGAGGCGTTCCCAGAGCCCAATCCGATTAAAATCACAAAAACTCGGGATCTGTTTGCGGTTAAGCTTCTCTCGGCGAGGGCGCTTCATAGGACCCTGTCTATCCGGCCTGCTTAAGATACAATCTATTGTCAGGGTACCTTCCTAAACACTGGAATTAACTGTCAGATCACCGCCTTCTCATAAGAGGCTTACCTTTTCGGCCCAAGACTCTCTCTGCCTGCCAGAGGGCTGCCGCACACTGCGCCGAGACGACGAGCTCCGCGTCCCGGGATTTTTTCCTGGCCCGATTCGTTTGGACAAAACAGGAACCGACACTGAGACTGTTTTTACACCAAGAATCAAACAACGCAAAGGAGTATGCATAGTGCTATCAACCACATTCCTGCATGTTGTTTCAAAATGGATGTTTCCCTACAACCTCAATTTGGGATTTAATTGAATAGGAAAAATATCTTCAGCATAAAAAAGTATTCATCAATATTTAAATCATCCTACTGATCAATACAAAACTGTACCGAAAAAATGTGTACCTTTCTTCATAGAACTTTGAAACGGGACATTTATGTTAATCAACCCTACAAGATGGCAAAACGCTTACCTTGATCAACTGTTACGTGTTGCTTCAATGTTTGGTTTAATTTACTAAGTTTTCGTGCAGCTGTATAGACATTCTCGGCTGGCAATCATCTCAATAGCTTCCACAGGATAACTCCTGAAAATCGTTTCCCGCTGGAGCTGGAGGAATGAGGGAAAGTTTGCTTTTTGTCATATGGTAAAAAAAGTTTCTTTCTAATCAATGGAGTCACGAACTTTCACCAACTTTGATATCTACACTTCTCTACAATTGTTTCAAAGATTCGGGTAACCTATCAAAAAAATAGATTTTATTTGAAAACCTCCTCCCACACTTTTTTTTCCTACAAAAATCTTCCAAGTAGAATACGTAACAGCCTCCTGCGTAACGAGACCTATATATCTTCCAGTTATTTTAAATGCAATTCATTGTAAAAGTGCTAATCATCCACCCAAGACATCGATTATTACCTAAATCACCGACTCATTATTTGCGTACTTTTCTATCAATAAAGGAATCGTCCAAAGGAATGAGTAAGTTGGCCTACTGCATTGTGAGCTCTTTAGAGGATAAGTTATTTCAAATGCATTATTAACATAGTCCCTGTACAATTCTAAGTTGATACAAATTCTCATGCAAAATCCGGGTGAATATCCGAAAACTCGTTGCTTTTCTAACGAAACGTGATATAGGATACTCACTTCATCTAAGTCATGCCTTCTTTAGAGAATGTGTATTATATGAAGAACTACAGGGGGTGGACAAAAATATGGAAACACCTTGTAAAATGCATGTTTGAAAAGAAAGATTGATTTTAATGAAATATGTAGGTGGCGCTGGCGTTTTTGACTACTAACGCCACCTATACAACTTCGTAAATGTGCTAAACAGTTCAGTTGTTGTCGGAGTACTGTTATGTGAGGTTGTCATTGCATTATGTCAGAGTTAACAGACTTCGAACGTGGGCAAATTGTTGGAGCACGTATGGTAGGTGCTTCCGTAAGCAAGGTAGCCGAGGTGTTTAGTGTTTCAAGAGGTACTGTATCGAAGATTTATTCCGCATATTTGAAAAGCGGAAAAACATCATCTGCTAAATCACAGCGCGGACGAAAGTGTGTGCTGAGTGATCGTGACAGACGATCATTAAGGGCAATTGTGACGAAAAATAAGAAGACCACAGCTGCAAAAGTTACTGCTGAAATGAATGTTGTGTTACAGAACCCTGTGAGTACCAAAACAATTAGAAGGGAGCTTCATAAACAGGGAATTTCTGGCCGTGCTGCAATTGAGAAGCCACTCATCAGTGATGCTAATGCCCGTAACAGGAAAAGGTGGTGTTTAAGTCATAAAGCCTGGACTATAGGGCAGTGGAAGCGTGTAATATGGTCTGACGAGTCTTCTTTCACATTGTTTCCCACTTCTGGCCGAGTTTACGTCTGGAGAACGTCATCTCAAGCCTATAATACAGACTGCTTGTTGCCAAGAGTGAAACATGTCGGGGGTTCTGTTATGGTTTGGGCAGCCATATCGTGGTTCTCTGCTGGCCCCATGATAACTGTGTCAGGGCACATGACTGCCAAGACTTATGTGAACATTTTGGCAGATCAAGTTCATCCCATGGTACAAACTTTGTTCCCCGATGGTGATGGTGTCTTCCAAGACGACAAAGCCCCTGTTCACACAGCTCACATTGTCCAGGACTGGTTTTCTGAGCACGAGGAGGATTTGTCCCATATCCCCTGGCCACCACAGTCACCAGACCTGAATATTATCGAAACTTTGCGGTCTATATTGGAACGGAAAGTGCGTTCTCGTTATCCACCGCCAACATCGTTATCTGAACTTGCCACCGTTTTGCAGGAAGAATGGTATAATATTCCCTTGGCACACATACAGGAACTGTATTTATCCATTCCGAGAAGACTGCAAGCTGTTTTGGATGCCAACGGGTTTCCTACACCATATTAAGCAAAGAAACACGTTTTTTAAAAGGTGTTTCCATATTTTTGTCCAACCCCTGTACTTCAATATAACATTAAGGATTAAGATTTAAGTTCAATTATTTATTCTACGGAATTATAACACGTGCTGCTTCTGTTTTTGATCCATATTGTTCAGTTTTGGATTGATATAGAAATTTTTTTGTCGATAGATATTCAGCGTCGGTTTGTTTCTGTTACGTCTTTTCAAATCCAGTGATTGTAACATTTTTCGTTCATTTACTACCTTGGACCATGTGTCCATGTTATAAGTGAACTCAGAGTTTTTCAAAAGTTAACAGTCAAGCATTTTGAATTTATAAATTTTATAACTTATTTTTTTCGAGGGATGGAAACTGAGATATTTAGTCCTGATCCAGATATGAAGGTTCCCTGATCTTAAGTTGAGAAAACTTGAGAACCAGAATACCGCATAAACGAGTAATTCTCTGAAAGTCAACGAACATGCACACTGGACCAATTTAGGCATGTTTCAATATGATTTCGAAAAGAAAAAAAAGAAATTTAAAATGGAAGGCCTTTAAATGCTTAATTCTATTAGATTTATATAATTGTGTTTAAAAATTCATATATCCTTCAGCAGTGTTCTGAAGATGTTCAGATAAATATCCAGAATCGCATAAAATTATTCATCTTTCGATGAAACTCATAAAGTTAATTAGTTAATTCTTCGAATCCATCTAAGTGTTTAATATTTTGACGATTTTAAAATTATATTAAAATTAATAATTTTATTGTATGTGAATAGTGTAATATTATAAATAATTATGTATACATTTTCCTATAATCTTTTTTCTGAACTGAGATTGTGTTCACAGTGTATGCATTTTCCCTTGTCAATTTCGTACGTAACGTGTTTCGTACGTATTTTTT
>BMAW01056910.1:0-18180 GCA_019974015.1 Nephila pilipes | reverse complement strand
AGCATGAAAAAGGTGAAGCAACTTGATGTGACTGAATAGATTCTTAAAACCTTTCCCGTTTTTAACCTGTTTCTAAAATTTACAAAAGAAAAACAAAGAAAATAGTTTTTATTTTTAAGTACACTACCAAAAATCTAAATAAATTCTTATTTAAGTAACAATCTAGATAATATTTTAATCAAAAAATTAGCAGCCCTTAATTCGTTACTAGACTTTAAAACGCTTTAAATGCAGCTGTATTTTTTTTAAAAAAATTCATATTTTATCTCGTTAATAATAAAGAGAGAAGAGAGAGTACTCTTTCCACTCTCCGTTGCCAACCACAAGTTTGAATTTGATTAATAGTTTTAAAACTACTCTGCAGGCTTTCGAAGGAATTATGGAATCAATATCAAAGGAAAAAAAATCCAGAGACAATTGAGAGAAAAAAAGAGGAGGTGGGGGACAATAAATGCTCTGGAGGACTTAGGAGCAAAGGAAACAGACTCCCATTTGAAGCGACACGAGAAAAAAAATCAGAAAAACTCAAAACGTAACTCCTTTGCTGATATCAATCCTGTCGATGAAGAGGAAATCAATCTACCACTTTAAACAGATTTAACTGTTACCGAGAATCGCCAGTGAAAACATCACATAACTTTCTTCCAGATCAACTCCAGCATAAATTTTAACCAAATTAAAATTTAGGAAACACATTGATAACAATATCTTCGACTTAATAAGAGAGTAATTGTATAATATTTCCTATCAAATATTCTTCTCTTGATCTAAGCAAAAGTATTAAGCAATCAAAGGATTATAATTTGAATTACCTCATCGTCCATTATATTTCTAGAATAAAATACTAAGTTATTGCGTCACGATAATAATCAATTACGATTATTGCATCAGATGCTAGTCATCAGAATTGCATGAAAAGTATATTTTTTTAAAAATCTCAGTGGGGGAAACTAATAATAAATTATTAACTTCGATATATATATATAGCATATTTAAGTGATATCAGTTGATTACAAAACTATTTACCAATGTCATTTCGTCTTGGGTACAGTTGATAGTATTTCATTTAATTATTTCGTCTTGGATACAGTTGATAGTATTTCATTTAATTATTTCGTCTTGGATACAGTTGATAGTATTTCATTTAATTATTTCGTCTTGGGTACAGTTGATAGTATTTCATTTAATTATTTGGTTTTTATTAATAAAAAGGGTTAATTTAATTTCAAGATAAATTCTACATCATTTCATTTGTTTGTATCATCTTTTTATACGTTACAGAATTCGTGAATATTCTTTGTTCTACTTATTTTGATTCAAACGTTTTAAATAAAAAAAAATTTATTCTACAAAGAATGGTTTATATATCCTAATATATATACTAACAATTATTCTTTCTGTTTTAAAATTCAGCAAATATTCATATTAAAAATTAATACTCTACTCTTAGACCACAATCTGAGAAATCTAGGTAAAGAGGCTCTCATTCACGGAATGCCATACTTTACGTCAACTCTCTCTTTCTCTGGTTCTTTTCAGCTCTCACCGGTTGAAGACATGAGAGAACCCCCGGAGCCAAGGCTTCTTTTCTCTGAAAGCATCCCCACTTCCTCAGGAAGAAGGAACCGGATGTGAAAGTCCTTAGCTCCATGAAACTTCTCTCACTCTACTACAGTAAGAAATTGGGTTACATTTTTCTGTAAACGGTTTCATAAAATAAAGATTGGTATCGAAATGACTCTCTGCAAAGAGAATGAAGTCACCTTAATTAAGATCGAAATTTTGTAATTCATTTATTAACTTTCAATAAGAGTGCGGTTGAATAGCAAAAAAAATTTGATGTTATCAAATGATTAGCCAAAATTTATATTTTAAAATTACAATCAGGGTTTTTTTTTTTTTTTTTTTTTTTATTGTTATTATTATTATTCGCTGAAAGTCCTTAGAAGGAAATTGACGGACGAAATGGTTAAACAATAAGTTTTAGAAGAAAAAAATAACGTACTTTTTTCAAAAAAATGTACTAATAGCAAGGAGGAAAGTTAATTAAATAATTTACATTTTAAAGAGTTTTTTCTCTTTAATTATTACAGTTTATTTCTCATTTTCATCATACTTTTCTCCAGATGAGTTGAGCAGTTAATTTATATTCATTGGTAATTGTTTTATATAAGTTTTGATTGCTAAATAAATAAATAATTCAAAAGTGTGAATAATGATCGATTGGTTTTATTAACATCGCACCAGAAACAACATGATGGGTATTGGCAACGGACCATGCAATATTGAGCCTCGGTCAAGTGACGAAAAGGACACCTGAGCAGTCACCTCCCTCTACCAACTTCCAAGCCTCGTCAAAGGGTAGACTTTGAGCCTCGACAGATTTAAAGTGTGCATCAGCCCCGGCTACATAACAGATCTTTAGCGGCATTAAGGCTCGAATCCACCATTCGACGAAAACTGCTGGCCCGAGTCCACTACCATAACTACTAAGCTATCGCGATTTCAAAGTGTGAATAGTATTTAACAACTTAATTACTTTCTCTTTCAAAACACTAAACTTACTTATAAAAGTTGATATACATTTTAAAAATTCCTTTCAAGACAATTTTTGTTATTTACCGAGCAATCTAGCAAAAGCCATGGACTACTTCACAAATTCAATTCACGGTGACTTTAATTATACTCGTACGTTTCTCTTCGTGTATGCATACACTTACTCACGTATGCATATACGTAAGCATTTTTCAGATGCATGTGTGCTGTATAAAAAGCTAATTTTTTTTCTTCATTTTATTAAAATAAATTGCTTATTTTTAATCGAGTACAGTAATTATTTATTTATTTTGTAATGTTTCTGAATAGAATTTAATATTAAACATCCGTATTCAAATATCAAATATCAAGAAGAAATAATATTGATAACTTACGCTTGAATAACAAAATACACAAATTAAATTATAATTCCTTGTTGAGACAAAATTGTTTGTTCTTTTTGTTAGTATTTTATTTTCCTGTTCTCCGTTTTGCTCCATCTGTTTTCACTAGAAGATTAAATTTCAGAGAATAAAAAGTAGCTTTATTTAGGAACTGTGAAATCAATGGGCTATTTTACCTTTTAATTTGTTTCTATAGTACAAAATTATTCATATATATGTATATTCTCCAATAATTTTATGATTCGATTTACAGCAAATAAGAAAGTCAATTGTAATATATTTATTGTGAAAATTCATGACCTAGTTGAGCCATATTACCAACGCTATTTAAACATCAAAACTAAATAATCAAGTTATTTTATTTTCAAAAATATGTTCAAAACTCATAGCTTAATAACTTATAACTATATTCATCCTTTTTTTAAAGATTATTGTATCATTCCGTAAAATTTGCCAAGGCTGCTAAAAATTTTCGAAAACGTGACATTATTTAAACTTTTATCGCTTTTTTTTTAACTGTAATAAAATCAATTGATTACAGATCTACAATTGGAAAATTGACCCCAAATGCTTGCAGATTTGAAGTTAAACCATTAGAGGTTACAATTCGGCAAATAGATTTATTAAAGCAACATCGAACAATAATATTCAATAAAAACGTATTACATATGAATTTTCAAAACTCGACTTTCTTTATTATATTAAATATTATTAATTTACGGTTTCAATGTCTTGATGAAATCTGTACTAGAGATACATTACCGTATGTTGCCGATATGAGTAAAGCATCTTGAGCGCAGAAAGAATAAATCAGTTTAATTTTAGTCATGTTTCGAATATTTTAGAAGCCTCCTTTTTAATGTGTTCGGTAAATTAAATCAAAAGACGCTGTATGGATCGCATTTTAAATCTAATTATAGGTTCGTGTCATGCACTATTTTCATTGATGGAAAGCAAATCAACTTTCTGAAAGGAAACGTGCTTTGGAGGGGAAAAAAATTCAGTATGCAGATTTTCTATTTAAAAGTTAAAGGAATTATACATATATAAATCATGTCGATTCTTAAAAATATATCGAAAATTAAAAATAGTTCCTTTTTTTTTTCTCTCATGTGCTTTTTTAATTAATTGATTGTTTATTAATGTTTCATTTAGAAGCAATGCTAAAATTAATTTATTGGTGATGGAACTTGTAATTTGAAGCGCGGTCAGCTGTCGAGAATGTCACCGGAGATGGCGTCTCTGTCTCCGAACTTACACACCACTCCAACGGGATTTCTTATCCTCCTCAGTCCCGTAGTCGCCTGTAGGGACACACTAAACAACACTTTCAAAAAATGCCAACCAGTTAAATAAAAGGCGTCATTAGTTAAAAGATGTCTTTAGTACACAAAGCAAGTTAATTTCCTTTTTAATAGATGGCAGTACTGAAAAAAAAAAGATTTTTAGTGAACCTTTTTTATTCGTAGTTATTTAACTTAAAATGAAAATGGTATTTTCCGACAGAAAGAAAATAATACATTTGCGAATCGCTAATTTTTCATATTTTTTATTATTTGTATAATAAAAAATTATTAAACATACTGTTAAATCCCTTAAAATTGCTGTTTATATATAACATTTTTAATTTCTCACTCAAATCTTCCCACTTCTGATTTAGAACGTTGTTGTTTTAGTGTCGCCTTCAGGAGACATTGGATTAATGGATATCAAAATCACTCGATTTGAAACTGTAATTTTGGCATATATTTTAGTTCCGAATGATATCCTTTAATTCTTAACTGAATTCACCAAATGTAGATATTTAAAGGACACGGGTAAGAATATGTATCTGTCAGAAAATGTAACAGCTCTTAGTGATCATTGTAATTATGTTAGTTTAAAAATTCCCAGAATTCGAATGTATTGGGCAGAGAAAAGCTATATTTCCCGTACTCTGAGACAACATTTCTTGGAAATAATCTACGTTTTTTTTTTTGACTGTGACATACTGAAAAACTTTTTTGAAGGTAATCCAAGTATTATTACTACTTAACAAATAGGCTTAAATATTATATATAAAAATGAAATTCGTAATTTTAATCGAATGGTTTTCTTTTATATTTCATCATTTATGTTATATTGTCTTATTTGTTTCTAGGATTCAGTTAATAAGTGAATTCACTTATGAAAATATATAATCTCGTAACACTCTCGTAGTTTTCAATAAGAAACAATTAAAATTAAGAAATTATTCAATAGTATAACAGGTTAATTGAAAAGTCCCCGGCCTGACACATAGGTAGAGCTACCAGAATTAAATTAATAAGTTTTTTTAGTTAGCCCTAACCCTCAACAGATGCGTGTATAAATTTGACAGCTGTCGGATCATTAGTTTGTGAATTATAGCATTTTGAGTGAAGCAACTTTTGTTATTGAGAAAAAAATGGATAAAATGGAATTTCGCGTGTTGATAAAGTATTGATTTTTGAAGGGAAAAAAATACAGTTGAAGCAAAAACTTGGCTTGATGCCGAGTTTCCGGACACTGCCCTAGGAAAATCAACCATCAAGGATTGGTATGCTAAGTTTAGACATGGTGAAATGAGCACCGAAGACGGTGGACGCCCCAATGAGGTTGTTACCGACGAAAACATTGAAAAAATCCACAAAATGATTTTCAATGAGCGCAAATTGAAATTGAATGAAATAGCAGACACTCTAAAGATAACAACTGAACGTGTACATCTTATCATTCACGAATATTTGGGTATGAGAAAGCTCTGTGCAAAGTGGGTGCCGCGCGAGCTCACTTTTGACCCAAAACAACGACGAGTTGATGATTCGGAGCAGTGTTTGAAGACGATCAAGCGTAATAAACCCGAGTTTTTGCGTCGATATGTGACAATGGATGAAACATGGCTCCATCATTTCACTCCGAAGTCCAATCGACAGTCATCCGAGTGGACTGCACACGATGAACCCGCTCCAAAGCATGGGAAAACGCAACAGTCGGCTGGCAAGGTTATGGCGTCTGTATTTTGGATGTGCATGGAATAATTTTCATTGACTACCTTGAAAAAGGAAGGACCATAAACAGCGACTATTACATAGCGTTATTGGACCGTTTGAAGGACGAAATTGCCGAAAAACAGCCGAATTTGAAGAAAAAGAAAGTGCTGCTTCACCAAGACAATGCACCGTGTCACAAGTCAGTGAAAACGATGGCAAAAATCCATGAATTGGGCTTCGAATTCATCCACCGTATTCTCTAGATCTCGCCCCCAGCGACTATTTCCTGTTCTCAGATCCCAAAAGAATGCTCGCTGGGAAGAATTTTTCGTCGAATGAAGAGGTGATCGCCGAAACTGAGGCCTATTTTGAAGCAAAGGACAAATCGTTCTACAAAAATGGTATCGAAAAGTTGGAGGGTCGCTATAATCAGTGTATCACTCTTAAATGGGAATTAAGTTGAATAAAAAAAACTAATTTTGCTAAAAAAATGTGTTTTACTATGGTAGGCTGGGGATTTTTCAATTGACTTGTTAAGCTGAAAAGTGAGAAAAAAGACGAATGGACGAATTTTGGAAAGTATGGACTTTTCTGCAAACAATTTGGACAGGGATATTTTGTTATTCAAATTTTATATTATGCTCACTATATATATATATATATATATATTCTAATTATTATGAATTTCTCATTAAATTAAGATTAATGAAAGATTTTAAATTAGCATGAGTATGTCACTTTGTCTCGATATCTCCTCTAGGAGACAATTTTTCACAAATAAAAATTAAAATAATTTTTTTAACATTTTTTCAGTACTTTTTCATGTATTTTGAACCAATTGATACAGATTATTCTAAAATTTATGGTTCAAAGGTGACCTTTGGTCTAAGGAGGGTATGATATTGACAGATGTAATAGGCAGCAGACCCTTTATTAGACGAGTCTTTGGTAGAAATCGATGCCGAACCCACGACTAGACAAAAGGAATGCGGTCTTCGAGTTCACCTAATATATATATATATATATATATATATATATATATATATATATATATATATATATATGATCACTATACTAACTCTTCCACTTCTCGAATGATATATTTTATTTAGAATATGGGCCAAAAACACGTTACGTCTCAATGAGGCCATGCAATTTTTTTTTAATATAAAATGTATTTCCTGATTTGTTTTCCAGTAAAGGAACTTAAATCAGTTTACTGACACGATTATTTTTTTTTAATGAATGCAAATGCTAAAAATGATTTTTTTTTCAATGAAGTTTCCTAATTAAAAATCTCCTTTGACATTTATATCTAAATATTTATAAATGTTCTCTGTTGAGAAGAGAATTTCATATGTATTAAGATAAGAGACAATGGAGTACAGATTACAGTGTGATTCAAAAATTCATAAGAAACGGCCGTTACAAAAATTGTATTAAAGTTCAAAATTATAAACATTAGCCTGAAAAAAGAGGATTAGAAGTTTTTAAAATATCTCAGAATATGCAATGATCTTAAATAGCTTGCTTTGTATCTAAATTTATTTAAATGTTCAGCCAAACGAGAAATTCGAAATTAGAGAAATTATCTTTCGAAGCCCTAACTGATACAGCTGAGACACTAAACAAATGAAATTGATGTAACCAGAAGGCTAGGTACTGTTAGATGTACGAACGAACAGGTAAAGAGGAATTGGAAAAAAATTCAGAAGAATGAAAAGAGTTATATTGTTTATAGTAAATAATTAAAAAGGTTAAACTCGATTTAGAAAAGTTGCTCAATGGCATGAAATTTACTAATAATAAAATTTTAAGTTAGACTAAAATTTCAGGTTAGAAATTAGTGATCCGTGGACAAATGAAGTTATTTTTCGGTAGAGAATAATTCATGATATAAAGTAATTACATGATAATTTAGCTCTCATGAAGAGAAAGAGAAAATTGATTTGATGAACATGAAAGTGAATGAATTAAAGCAAATAAATTTAATTATTAATTTCAATTTATTTATAACTATTTTGTACGTTTAAGATGGCCAATTTTAATAATGGTACTCTAGAAATTTGATTTCTCCATTTTTGTAGATCTTTAAAGTTCGGTAAACAGATATTTGCAGTTGATGTTAAGAATATTAGGGGAACAGAATAGTAATGAAAAATTTCTTTTGCAGGTGAAAATCTTTTACTTATTAAATTCTAATCAACAAAATAATTTCGATCATTTTACTAACACTTTTTGCCAGCGTAAAGACAGTTGTTTGATTCCCTTTTTTTAAAAAAAAAAAATTGATTGAAATACTTTTGCACATGCGTTTTCACTTCTTAAACATTGTTAAAATTTTTACCTTTTACTGTATTTTCTAACGATCAGAAAATGTTTTAATCCGATGGCTCTAGATCTGGTGAATAGGTTAGATGAGGTAAAAGTTCCCATCTAACCTATTTTATTTTCCCCTGTGTTATTTTTGCAGCAAGGGGCCTAGAGTTATCGAGTTTGAAGGATCCGGGTTCATGTTATTTAGCAAAACAGATCATGTTTTTAAAAGCTCTGATATAATTTCCTCGAGTTTTTCACAAAATACTATCGCTGTAATGGTCTGACCAGGTTCAAGCATTTCATAGTGTTTGATTCCAGAAAAATCCCACCAAATAGGAACATAGACCTGCTTTATTATTAAGGATGTTCGAGGAGTCGGAACATGGGTTTCTCAGGAAGAAAGTAATTTTTTTTTCGTATTAGATTATCGTATGGAACCCACTTCTCATCTCCAGTTACAATTAGTCGCGTAAACGGATCGGTTTCATACCGAGACATTAGAGACGAGTGGATGGTACGCCATTGATTGAGTGCCTTCTCTGACAATTCACGAGGAATCAAAATTCCTTACCTGTACAATTTTCCTATGCGATGAACTATGGCAACGTACTTCGTAATTTTGAAACACAGTAAAGTGATGATTTCCTATGCTGTACAATTTTCCTATGCGATGATTCTGAACTGCAAACCATGGACAGCCAATTTCAATTATAATTCCTCAATTGTTTGACGATGTTCTGAATCCACCATCGCCTTTTGGATATCATAATCAAATTTTTGGGGTCGGCCTCTTCGTGCGGCATATTTGAAATTCCTGTTTCCATTTTTAAATTTTTAAGCTACTTATACGCTTGTTTAGTTTCAGAACATCCCTGTAAGAATCGGTAATTTTTTTCACTGTTTCGTTGCGCTTCATTTTTTGCTCAAAAAAAGTACCATACAATGTCATAAGTATGCTTCTTGTATTGTTTACCTTGACATCTTTCCTCCTTCGTAGAACAAAATTATTTTTATCGAAAAATAAAATTTAAAACCAAGCTTGATCGTAAAAACAAACTTCCGTGTTTGAGGCACCGTGTCTTGGCATAAACTGACTATAACTGATTTCATCGAAGAAATTTTGATTACTTTTCGGTCCCTCTAATATTAACGTCTTTTGCACTTCAACTGAAATTTTATGACTTTTACCTCAAATCCACAGATACGGAATTCGGTATCACTAAAAGATGAATGCTAGCTACAGGATAAACATATAGTAACGGAAGATGTAAAGTAATTTGAAGAAACAGAGGTATAAAAAATATATTTTACTGAATACAGCTTATTGGAAAAAAAATGCTATTGCTCTCAAAGTATATCAACAGATTTGCGTGAATAGGTTTGATTTTTGTGGGAAATCTACGATTATTCTCTGAATATTTTTAACATTTGGTCAATATTTAAGCTTCAGATTGTTATGTTAAGTCTTGTAATTCCTTTTTATCCAAGTTTTTTCACAATAACAAAAGTTGCTTCACTCAAAATGCTATAATTCACAAACTAAGGATCCGACAGCTGTCAAATTTATACACGCATCTCTTGAGGGTTAGAGCTAACTATAAAACATATGGATTTAATTCTAGTAGCGCCATCTATGTGTCAGGCTGGGGACCTTTCAATTGACCTGTTATTCTAGGTGGTCAATCCTGTATAAATGAAGAAGTGGAATTTGTTTGAATATTCAGAGTTTTTTAATGAACCGTAAACAATTACAATTTATGTGTGTATAACCCTTTGGCCGCATTTGACATATCATTACGCCACGTATTTGCTTGGACAAAGACGCACATGACGTTCGGATACATCATTGAAACTGAGCCGAGATTTAACTAATTCATTCTGGTTTATTTCAAAGTAATGCATATCTGTTGCCACAGCACAAATAATTTCCGTAATTTGGGGAATCTTGTTTGAGATACACGACCCCATAATGACAGAAATAGAGAATATATTTCATCGAAGTGATAGCGACAGTTTTAATGGAAGTAGTGATCTTGAATGCGATGAAGAATTTTAATTATAGCGATCCCTTTAACGATAAAAGAGAATTTCAAAATAAAAATGATGAAGAATATATTGAATTAAACAGTCATAATGTTAGTAAAATTGTTCTAAGACGTAAGAAATTTACAAGACGCTTATCAATAAGTGATATTGAATTTTCTCATGAAAAATTAGATGATTGATTTGGGAAGGAAAAGAAAATGTACCTGACGTAAAACGGTTTCCTGAAGTACCTGGAATGAATACTTTGTGCCTGAGAAGTCTAAGGAATAATCTCAAAGCTTTAGATGTGTTAAATGAAGCTCTAAAGGAAGAATTTTGGAATACCATAGTAGAAGAGATAAGCAGGTATGCTAGAAAAATAATAGAAAAATAAGGTTTTAAAAGAATAGAAATGAAAGTGGTTTTATGTAAATTCTGATGAAATAAAAGCGTATATTGCTTTGTGTATCTCTTGATGTCTCAAGTAAAGAAAGCAAGTTAGAAATGCATTGGTCAAAAAGGAAAATTATAAGTACTCCAGTTTTTGCAAAAACTATGCCACGTCATAGGTTTTTCGATATTCCAAGTTTTCTGCATTTTACGAATAATGAAAAACTAAGTTAGAGATGATAAAATAAGGATGATTAGAAATATTATAAATTACCTGAATTATATGCTCCAAGTGCAAAAAGATTTTCAAATAAATGTGTACTCAGAGGGTTAAGTACCAATATATAGCACACATTAGCCAAACCTAAAGCAATACAGTTGATATTTTACATATAACACATCAATCAATAACTCCCGAGACTAACCCAGAGATGGCGCTCGTAGTAAACCAGTAACCAGGTCTTTCTAGAGTACTAACCTTTGCTTGAAACGTGTCATAATTTTAAGTCGATCGGACCAGAAACAGCTGAGTTATCGAGGTTAGAGTAAAGTCGTTTTGTAGTTTGTTTAAAAAATGGAAAAAAACGAGTTTCGTGTTCTGATAAAACATTGTTTTTTAATGGGTAAAAACACCGTGCAAGCGAAACAATGGATTAAAAATGTTACCCGGACTCTTGTCCATGAAAAGCAACGATTTGTCGGTGGTTTGCCGAGTTTAAACGTGGTCGTACCGACACAAATGACGCGGAACGCTCGGGTAGACCTGTGGAAGCCGTTACACCGGAAAATGTGAGTGAAGTGACAAAAATTATAATGAAAGATCGTAATGTGAAGCTCCGTGAGATTGCTGAGATGACACAGATATCATATGGAAGTGTATTTACTGAAAAAAGGTTATTTGAAGTGAAGTGAAAAAGGTTTTTTCCAAGTGGGTGCCGCGATTGCTTTCGATGGAACAAAAACAGCAACGAGTCGATGATTCAGAAAGCTGTTTATCGCTATTTACTCGCAACAAAAAAGATTTCTTGCGAAAAAAAAAGAAAAAAAGAAAAAAAAAGAATTATTTTTTTTTTTTTTTTTTTTTTCCAAAAAGATTTGGAAAAGCGTTGGAACGATTGTATCACTCTAAAAGGTGATTAACAAAAGGTGTTATGTTGATGAATAAAAAAAAAATTGCAAAAAAAATGTTGTTTTCAATGTTAGTCTCGGGACGTATTGATCCATGTGTTAGGTAAATGAATGTAAACATATTAGCTTGGATTCTATAGCACTGTGCACTGATCCTTATCTTACAAAACGAAAGTCACTCCCAAAAAATTGTTGTTTTTAGCAGATGGTTGTGGAGAAGACAGCTCACCACTCGTAGACAGTCCATAGGGAAAGTGAAGATCGATTAGTAGAAGCTCTGCTTTTTTCCCGCATTTTCACACAGAACATGAGTCTCCGTTACCTGCATTTATTTTTATGTTTCTTTTTTTTCATTCTTTTTATTTTTTACTTTTTCTAGATCAGATACGTCCTGCCAAATAAGGGAACCATCAAATAAATGTCCCGTGTTGTAATTTTCTTGTTATTAGCAAGAATGGGATGAATGCATGTTTAGTTCTAGTTTCTTTTTCCTTCCTTTCTTTTTGTGAGAAGATACTTATTGGATGCTGGAGTTAATGTGTTCAAGGGGAAGCTTTTCTCTGTCTGTGACCTTGAGAAGAAGTGTGACTTTGGGCTATTCGTGGTTTTCTCTTCAGTAACTTTGTGGACTTTAATTGAGATTGATTGCTGTATACAACATTTTCTTCCTAACCCAAATGAAATGTGATTACGTAAATTAGAGGCAGGTAGAAATAAAGTGAAGTGGTTTACATAGAAAAGTATATAAGCTAAGAGAAATTCACACAATAGAGGTCGAGTGTTACTAGCGTTGAGTATATGTCTTATTGGTGATACAGGAGATCAAGAGTTGCTTCGGGTGATAGTGATCATGGGAAGTCGAGAAAAAGTCAACTTTAACTGAAAGTTTCGGTTAGAAACTCTTAATTCGGTATTAATGAGACGGGTGAGTATATCTAGGGTGTTACCTTGGAGAGCAAGTATTCTTTAAACATTACATTACGAAATTGTTAAATAAACAGTTGTGTGTGACTTGACTTGCGTATCCTTGCGTAGGTCAGTGACTTTTAGAGTTAGTTGTATTTGACTCAATTATGGCATAAGAGTCGAATAGGATTATTAATTCGCCACAGAAGGGGTTAATGTATTGTATTTGATATTTATTGCGTGGTAGAGGTAGCTTATTGGTCATGGTCACAAACTTACGACCTGCGTTCTTTCCGTCGAGTCGAGTGTTCTAGCCCAGGTGCAAGTGAAGATCCGCCATGTAGCGAGGCTGATGCACGTTACATCTGTTGAGGACGCAAGTCTCCCCTTTGGCATGGCGTGGAAGTTTGGAAAGGGAATTGCCTGCTCAGATGTCTTCCTTATCACTTTACCGAACCTCAAAATTACGAAGTACGTCGCCATAATTCTCATTTGCTTCTAAGTGGGGAGCTATTAAATTAAAGCTATTAAATTATCTATAAAAATAAAATTTTAAAAAATTTCCTTTTTTCTTATGCTGCAAAGCCGTAACATAATTTTTTAATAAAACTGTTGTGACTATTTTATGAAATTAAAAATAATAATTCAGAACTTAACTTTATGCAACTATATGACTTTGGATGCTATTGTGACTCCCTGGTTTCGTTTTTTTTTTTTTTTTTTACTTTTTTGTGTCATAGCATTCTAATAAAGTTTAATCACATTTGCTATTCTCAAAAATTTCGAATAAAATCATTAACTTATTTTTATTCTTCCTAATAAAGTAATAAGAATGGAGACATGATTCAAGACTGTGGAAAAAATCTCTCCTACGTCCATGACAAATGCTAAGTATTTTTTGATTACCTCCTTATTGTAAACTCCCTCTTGCATAGTATAAAAATTAGGAGAGGGGGGAGGTAGCTCAGGTGTCATCCTCGTCACTTCACCTAAGTTCAAAATTATGAGGTCCGCCGCCAATAGCTATCGTATTGCTTCTAATGCGACGTTGACAAAACCGTAGCAAACTAAACGGTTGTTGTAAATCCTAGAAATACTGGCCTCATTTTTGAACGATATAATGCCATACAACTTACGGCCCGTGTTGCTATGCACTGTCTTACAGCTTATCAAACTCTTCTTTGTCCAGTCATATCTCTCTCCAAACGAGCATGTCTGGGATATGATGGGAAGGCGACTGCATCTACCAGGGAATGTTGACGACCCAGCCTGACAATTGGAGAAAATTTGACAAGAAATACTACAGGAGACCATCAGGGAGCTTTATCACTCTATGCCACGTCACGTGACAGCTTGCATCCAGGCTAGATGTGGGCCAACATCTTATTGATCTTGTTACTTTGAAACTATGTAACTCTGTAATAAATCATTTAATTTTTTTTGAAATTTTAATCACTTTCTATTACGTATATAATTTTCCTATCCGCCAATTTTTGTCTTCAACGGGCAACTCCTTCTTTGTGCGTCGTTTTTCTTCTTCTTTTGTTATAGAGTGTATATTAGAGTACATAATTTGATTACGCTATACTGTTTTCTGTACACTACATTACGTTTCTCAGATTGATGCTTAATTTTACAGATTTCTATGTTTCTTAAATATTACAGTAATTGTTTTATTTTACTTTAAGGAAATAAACGTTATTTTCTATGTTATTTCAAGATTCACACTAACGATTTTAATGACTTTTTAAAAATGCTTAAGTTATTTTTGAATTGCACATAAATTGCACATATAGTTTTATTCCTCTTTTCGGTAAGCATATTTTATCTAAAATTTATTCTTCTTTTGAAAGGAAGTAATGAAATGAGATTATAGTTATGATGATGAACTACCAACCTTAAAAACATTTCTATACTATACATTACACATGTCGATATGTTTCTGTATTTTAAATCTATTCTTCTCTGGCAGTAGGTGATGAATATCTCCTATACGTATGTATTCACTGGAAAAAAATTAATTAAAGCCATATTTTTGTCGCATTTATAAAGTTTATTGAAACATAATAAAAGATTTGTTCAAAAAATTCCTACTTTTTATGACATCAGCACGTTACTTGGCGAGGTTGTGTTAACCTTGAGTGCTAGCATTTGTTAGGGGGCCGCGGTAGCCTAGTGGTCAAGGTCGTGGATAGCGGCTGGCGGTTTTCGTTCAGTCGCGGGTTCGATCCTTGGCCACCAAAGACCCGCCGTGTAGCCGGGGCTGATGCACGTTAAATCTGTTCGGGGCCCAAAGTCCTCCCGTTGGCGTGGTGTGGATGTTAGGAGAGGGGGGTGCCAGCTCAGGTGTCGTCCTCGTCACTTGACCGTGGTTCAAAATTACGAGGTCCGTCGCCAATAGCCCTCGTGTTGCTTCTAGTGCGACGTTAATAAAAACTAAACTAAAACTAAAAGCTAGCATTTGTTAAACAGCAACACAACATGAACATTGAGCAACATGAATATTGATGGGCATTTGATAACGTGAACATCGATGGGCATTTGATAACGTGAACATCCATCGATGGGCATTTGATAACGAGAACTTCCATCGATGGGCATTTGATAACGTGAACATTGATGGGCATTTGAATAACATGAACATTGATGGGCATTGAATAACATGAACATTGTGTGACATTGACAATACATTAGTGAATCATTTGTTACCGAATCAAATTTTAATTTATGTTGTCTCCAGTAACCGATTCATGTCTAGTTGTTTTGGCTAAAACGACTTGGAAGCATCATTAAACATAGGAACCAAGTCACAATCAAAGCAATGGATTATTCCAAAGAAAATGAAGGCGATCTTATTGAATAGAAAGATTATGGTGGTATTTTTGGGAGAGGGGATGAAAAGGGTGATATATTCTTAAATTTCACAAAAAAGTTAAATCGATCAATAAAATAATACCACTCACACACAAGTATTTTTTTATTCATAATACCTTATTTTCCATTATCAACAGAAGTAGGTTTGAAATCGCTTTCATATGTGATAAAACAAAACTAAATTGCATATATGTCCGTTATATGGTCTTATATTATGCCTTTAAAAGGTATTGTTTTTCATATACTTATTCAGATAAATTTATTATTTTGTACAACATCACTTTTTCTTCACACACTTCTGAATTTAAGCATATTTTATATTGTGGCTAATTTATTTTTGTAATTTACCCCGAAAATGATATGAGTAAAAATTTATACTCAAAAAACTACATTTTTAGGAAATTTTTTAAAATCATTAATGATTTAGTTAAATAATTTTGCAAGTATAGTGTCAATTTCAAAAAGAATATGAAGGAATATGTATTTGTTTGGAATATGTATTTTTTGGGGCAAGCACAATAAAAGTTTAAAATATTAGTTATGTTTCATAATGATTATATATCGGCTTTGGGTGTTTTTCAACCCGCAGAAGTGGAGATAGTAGTGACCTCCTAGAGTGTCAGCGCCGTATCGAACCCTGGTCCAGTGGGTTCTAGGAAAGAAGTTTGTGACATTGGGCTATTCGCGGTTTCTCTTCACTAACCTTGGGGACTTTTAATTGAGTTTGATTGCTTTTGCTAAACAACCTTTGCCCAACCAAAAATGAAACGTGAATATGTAGATAGAAAGCAGGTAGAAATGAAGTGAAGCAAGAGAGTTAGGAAATATATAAACTCCAACGGCAAGTCGCGATAGAGAGGCTGAAGGAGAAGTGGAAAGAGAGGTTGAAATAGGCGATTGGATTAAAGGTGTAGCGTTTCAGGAGATTTAGTTATTCCAGAGGGCTACATTTGTTTCTGAGTTGCAGTCGAGGAAGGCTTAGTGGTAAGAATCTGTTAAATTACTTTTGGTGGGTTGAATTAGGGTAGTAGTATCCTTGCCCGGGAGGGCATAAATAGTTGTTGTTATAGTAAATAGAAGTTAATAAATTCAGTAAATATTGTTCTAGTGTCTCTTTGATTGACTTATTGTGTTTTAGTGTTTAATAATTGAATTAGCTATGGCACAAGAGGCAGCCCAGAACGCGCAGGCGTTACAAGTTGAGCGACAGCTTTTCATTATGACTTTACCAACCAAACACAAAGAGACATCTCCCTTGGGTTGGTTATTAAGAAATTTTAACTTCTGGCTTTGTGGTTAAGTGGAGGTGATGTATACTTCCCTTCCTCTATCATCACGATGATAAGGGGAGAAACACTGATAATTGTAGAGATGTCACTTTAGGTCATTACTACAATTGATACCATGTTGTATTGAGTTTTATTAGGAATAGTTTCCATTTGACGTCATCGGCTGTCTTTAGCTAACTGGCGGGTCGTGTAGACACGTGCGCTGTAGCCGGTATATCATTACTTGTGATTCATGTGCAGTTGTCTTAGACTCCCAGATCAAGTATTTTGAATCGGGGACATATGTAACTAGTAGTTCTGAGGTTGTGCTACCATTTAATGTTTAAGTTCTGAGTCAGCACTCGACATTGGGTGGTTTTTGACCTCTTGGAAGGGGAGAGAGTTAACGACTTTATTGAATCTTGGTCCAATGGATCCGAAGAAAAGTTAACCGGTTGCTAAATTTTTTTGCTCCTTTATTCACAAGTCCAAAAGAAACGTCTCTTCAGAGCTAGTTAATAAGGCCTTTTAACTTCTGGCATCGTTGTTGAAGAAAGGTACTGAAATATAAATATTGAGTTTTATAAATAAATCCATAATCAATCCTATTAGACTATCTTACACTACATGGATTAAGTTATTGTTAATGTCACATTTATCAGCAGGAAATTTAAAATCTCGTGTATATATATATATATATATATATATATATATATATATATATATATATAATGAAATTAAAGTACTATTACCTTTCTCGTACATTATAAGCACAACATAAAGAAGCAGCAAGCAGCAGTTATTTTAATGAGTTCTTCAAAATACGTCTAATAAAGAAACCTACAATCTCTACGCCATTTTTGAAAGATGGCATTTATGAATTCTCAACATTACTTATTATTATAAGTAAGATTACTTTAGAATTGAATTTTAGTTTAATTTTAAATATGCTTAGAATTCTGATCCAAACTATACCTCTGATTTACTTACTCATGAAAAACATACATAATACTAGAAGATTAATAAACAATACATCTGAAGTAGTAAAAATTCGATATCATTCAATATTTAAAAAAAAAAAATTAAAATGTTTTTTAACGAGATATTCCATAATTTTTTCCTTTAAAATGAATGTTTCATCTGTTGAAAGAATATTATATATATAACACATGGATCAATAACTTCCGAGACTAACCCAGAGATGGAGCTCGAAGTAAACCAGTAACCAGGTCTTTCTAGAGTACTAACCTTTGCTTGAAACGTGTCAAAATTTTAAGTCGATCGGACCAGAAACAGCTGAGTTATCGAGGTTGGAGTAAAGTCGTTTTGTAGTTTGTTTAA
>BMAW01056909.1:0-23732 GCA_019974015.1 Nephila pilipes | reverse complement strand
TGAAGAAAAACATATGTCAATTTTTAAAATAGTTATCGAAAGTGAGATTTAAACCATGATAAGGCTTAAAATGTACTACAGTTTTTAAATCAAATTCAAAGAAAAATATACAAGGTTTTTTGAAAATATTGATTAACAAACAGCTAGAGACCTTCAAGCTGCTCTCGAAAATTTCAAAATGAACTAACGGATTTTTATTATAACAAAGATACGCAGACCACGTTCATTTAAAGATGTTACATGATTTTATTGAAGATCGTTTAACAAGTCCTTGGAAAGTTAATAGGTGCGCTCGTAGCATTAAAGTTTGCTTTTGATGAGCATCGTGTCTCCACTGAACGGGCATATAGATCGGTTATTTCCATTTCGTTTTCTGAATTTCACTTGGTGTGTGTCATCAAATTTTCGATCTTTAATTTAACCAACTTCCCATCAAACTAGAGCTTTGAAATTTTAGAATCGTTATTGTCTAACAATGCAATATTTAGACATTTGCATTAGTTTTAACTTATATTTTCTTTAATAATGCAGTTTGCCAACCACTTAGCACGATTTAAAATTGTTCTTGGCGATTTTTAGCTGAACATTAAATCCGTAAGAGCAGAACAGTTAGCCACATTTGGCAAAATACCCCATAAAATAATTTCACCAATGTAAGGAGGTTAAACTACCAACCATTTTAATTTACCAGATGAATCAATTAATTTTAGTTAGTTTTAACGTTTTATGTATTTCACTTGGTGTGTCTATCTGTGTATTAGCCATCAGTGTGATTTTCCATCCTTTATTTAACAACTTCGCATCAATTAGGCTCTGAAATTTTGGGAACCATTCTCACTTGCCTAACAATACAATATTTAGATATTTGCGACCAGTTTAACTAATATTTCCAATAATTTTCCTTTAATATACTTTGCATCATATAAAACGTTGTTCTTAAAAACGTTGGTTTTATCTCGATTAATATCATTTCTTTATCGTCGATTTAAACAGCAAAGGTGTTTATTAAAAATAGAAAGTGAGTTTTGAGGGGTGATTTAACGCTTATATTTGTGTAAAACACTGAAATGATCAAAGATAAGTAGGGTGAAATTCAAGGCGCAAACACTTTGCAATCATTTGCAGTTAGGTAAATAAGATCAAACGAAGACCATACATCGGGTGATCGTAGTTCAGAACTTCAGTTGAAGTGACTACTTCCGGAAATGATGGACAAAATCCACATTGGTTATCGTGATCTGACAAATGAGTGTGAGGTTAGGGGTACTGGCATATCGCAAGGTGCAGTGTTTTCAATTTTGCACGGAAAATTGGGTATGAAAAATTTCGGCAAGATGGGTGCCGAGTTTCCTCTCTGATAAACGCCATAATCGTGAGGCCGGGCGAACTGTTTCGTGCTTTCGTCACTAACGACAAATTTCTGCGTCGTTACATAACTGTGGACGAAGCAGGATCTTGCTCTTCAGAGACATAGAAGCAGTGCAAAGAGAGTTTTGAAGGACTGGCTCCGAAGAAAGCAAAGACTTCAGTAATTAGCCTTGCAAGGAAAATTGGGGCAGCTGCTTTTCCGGACACACGGAATCGTCTATACCGATTTCTTGAAACGAAAACAAAAATGAAAGTATATTATGAATCGTGCAACGTGAGCGAAGAAATCAAAATAAACGTCCTCATTTGAAAGATCATTCTCTTTGAAGATATACGAGTGCACATCTGACTAGTTTCGATGGCCAGCATGAATTAAGTTCGAATAATTACAACATCCACCGTATTTGCTCCTCAGTAACATTTTTCTTCTTTCAACAATTGAATACGAGAATTTTTAAAAGATGGTGTGACTCTCGTGACCTTACAATTAAAGTATTTAGCAAATAAAATTAAATTATCCGTTTATCTCTTAAAATATATTATAAAGTTATTTAAAAAAACCTGTGTGAATTTTGAATTTATTTTCAATTTTATATTTGTGAGAATTGAGCCTCATTTCTCTTTTTTTTTTATTTAATAATGACGCTAAAAATAAAATTCTGATACTCAGCCAAAATTCTTAGAAACGATTTAGAAGTATGCCACTGAAATTCTAAAGAATATGTTTATCACAAACATCAAATATTAGTTATCTCACTTAACACTAAAATAAAATAAACAGAAAAAAATATATGAAAATATTATGATTTAGAAAGAGTTTTAACAGTTGATTCGTTGTTATTTGCAATAAATACACAGATTATAAATTTTTATTCTTCATAGTGAGTAGTGTCTGTCTTAATAAATAAATAAAAAGTTGGACCCTACACACGCTTCTTTGAAGGTACCTCACATCACGTTTAAGGACTTCGGTGAAAAATTCTTACAGAAAACAAAGGTTGCTATAGAGGATCGATTATTCATTAGCATTACTCTGAGAGGCAACAGGAGCTTTCGAGGCGATGGACCACGTAATTTTGAACCTCGGTCAAGTAACGAGGACGACACCTGAGCTGGCAACTCCTTCTTCGAACATCCACGCAACGCCAAAGGGGGGGACTTTGGACTCCAACTAATTCAACGGGCATCAGCATACGGCGGATCTCTAGCGACATCAGGGTTCAAAACCACGACTCGACGGAAACAGCGCTGGTCGCGAGTCCTGGACCTTGAGCACTTGGCTACAGGAAATCTATGAGATTAGAGTTGATAACAGACTAGCCAGACCGCCCCGTTTAAAGTCCTTTGTGACTGACCTGACGAAGGCGGCACTTGAGTTAAAGCTTTTGTATCCTAATTTCTTCACTGCGGTACTCATGGACTTTCAATCATAGTTCTATTTAATGCGTAGCGATTGATTGCTTTATTAGCATCGCCTTTTGATACGAAGGCTAAAGGCGACATAATTTTTGATCTCAGTCAAATCATATTCAAAATTAGTTAACCCATTGGCTTACGGCCTACGCAATCAGCCTCAGTTTTCAAGTCCATTATTACAATGACGGCTAGGATACGGACTGAAGAGCTGTTGCTTCCAAGTATTTCCTTTCTCTCAATTTAAGAACTGACAAAATATAAAAATCATTCAAAAATTTAGAAGCAAATATATGGAACTGTGTATAACACATTTGATTTATCTCAAAAAATCTCGAGTTACAACCACTTGTTTTTGGTGACTTCTCTAGCTATAAAGTAGTAAAAATGGAGTTCCGTAAGAAGTATCTCCTCAATGAGGAGTTTAGATTTGTCTACTTCTAATTCTGTTTCTTCTAATTTTCTTTAAGCTTATTTTTTTTCCTAAAATAAAATAGTGAATATATAAGGTCAACGATGGGGAAAAAGGAGTAAGCCAAAGGATTTTTGCATGATACACACAAAAACGATTTGGAATTTTATGCTTTAAATTTCCTTCATTAAATAAATTGGAAATTTCAGGCATAAAAGTGTAAACTCTTAGAGAATGGTTATTTTTTGTGTCGATAGTAGTAGCAACACGAGAGCTGTGATCAACTGAGCTCGTAATTCTGAACCTATGGTCAAGTGACGAGGAAGACGCCTGAGCTAGCAGTCTATTCTCCAAAGTTAAGTTACTTTTTTTACGTAAGGATCTATAGCATCAGTTGACTTTACGGGTATTTGTGGCACCAAGTTAACCACTCGACTTACTAAGGCCAAATTAATGTGAGACAGTCTCTATTACTTTGCCTAACAGAGTTTTGAGAAAATCCATATAGGAATCGAAATTTGATTTCCTCACGGAAATCAAGTTTTGGATCACGGCACTTGTCTTGTCATGAGCGGAAATGAGGAATTCTAAGAGTTTGCAGCGTCTCCCTTCAACAACAACGCCAGAATTTGAAGCGCGTTTATAATTGACCCGCGAGAGACGTCTCTTTCAGTCTGGCTGGTAGAGCAGCAACAAAAAGCGACTGGTTAACTTTTCTTCGGAACCAATGGACCAAGGTTCGAAAAGCCGCTGGCATCCCAAGTTCAACCACTCTCTCCCGTTCCTCGGGGACGAAAATCACTCAACACCGAAATGATGACTCGGGACTTGAACACTAGCAGCACAGCCTAACCCAAGACCCAAGTTTCAACTAGAGATACAAATAGAAACTGTTCCAAGCGAAACTCAAATGAACAGGGAGGGGATGTATATCAATTGCAGTAATGATTGGAAAAATGACCTCTGAAAATATCAGTTAGAATGTTTCTCTTCGTATCATCGTGATGATTCAGGAAGTTAGTATGCACCGGATCTCTTCAACAACAACGTCAGAAGTTAAAAAGCCTCAATAACTAGCCAGATGGGGACGACTCTTTTAGCCTTGTTGATAGAGGGGAAACAAACATCGACCGGTCAACTTTTCTTCGAGCCCACTGGACCAAAGTTCTGGATGCCGCTGATACTCCAAGGTGAACAAATCTCTCCTCTTCCACGGAGTAGAAAACCCATCAGTGTCGCCGAAAGCTCTAAAAATCTAAAAAGTGATTTTATATGGTACACAATGTAGGATCTTTTATTTTAAAATATAAATTTATAAATTGGAATGAAATATATGGACATAAATTCTCTTTAAATTGATCTAGTAGGAAATATCAAACTCATACATTCGTAAAAAGAAATAAATAAAAAAAAAAAAAAAGAGGATTAAATAAAAAAAAAAAAAAAAGATTTCCTTCGTCACTAGATTTCAAAGACAAATGAAAGCAACGATCAAGGCAAATCAAATATATTTAAGGAAAAAAACTAATGAATAATTCCAAGACGGCAGAAAATCTGGATAATTATTTGAGCATTATCTGAAAATTGTTAATGAGATTGGAGTAAATTCTTATTGCTTCTAAAACATTATTATCTGAAGAAAAACTGGCGCGCAAATATTGTTTTCTTTGTTCTAATAAATATATATAAATAAGTAATTTGAAGAATGGAATTAATCATCATTCATTTAAAGATAAATTAAAAAATCTGCATATAAAGTTATAGGGAAGAGGAATTCTTTTTTTCCCTCCCATAATGAAAGACAGAGAAAGAAAAAAAAGGGGGGAGGGGGAGAGAAAATATGAGACAATAATTCGTTAGTTAACAGAACATAATAAAAATCTTTTGTCATAAAATGCTCAAGCAAACACACATAGAATAAATAAGAAAACAAATTTTATTTCTCTTCTCCTGCCGTTTTTTCAACGAGTCATAAGAAGTAAAATGAAACAGTATAGAATGAAAATTAAGATGTTCTACTCAAAGTTTTGCTGATTTAGCCACCCAAGATGCGCTTTTATTTTATAACTAGCTGATACCCGCCCACTTCGCTGGACAGACGATTATATAATGTTTTGAAACCTATACGTAAGATATCAAGAAAATTTCCAATTTTTAAAACTTTAATGATAATCTAAATTTAAAATTTTAAGAAATTGATGGTCTGTAATAATGATTATCCTCGACATTCAAAAATATAAGAAAAATAAAAAAATTTAGTATAAAGTCACCCCATATATATATATATATATATATATATATATAATGGATAAAATTCATTCCACTGTATACATGTTACACCTTGTATTGCCAAAGATGCAACCTTTTGTCAGAATATTCATCATGGGCTTAACTTTCAAATGAAATACCCTCTCAATGTCATCGTGTCTATTATAAGATTTTTGTCCTTGCCTCAAGACATTTTGATTTATGATCATTTAGGATTGGAAGTTACTGCAATCCTAAAATAAAGTCGTGCAAGTAGGGACGTCCAAAATATCTTACATATGTCATAGTCTCTTAAGTTCGTTCATGCATGTAGCGAGATTCTAAAGTAAACGAAGATTGTCTTGCGTTTATGCTACTCCGTAAGAAGTCGCCATTTTAGTATTTTTCAAAATATTGCTAAGTTTTGGAGCTAAATTACACTTACACCGACCGTGGTTTAACAAACTCATTTATTTCTATCGCTAAATATGTACGTTTCCTATTTTCGTCATGCATGAAATTTCACATAAAGAGCCCCTTCGCCAAGATCTTGCCAGTCCTCCATCAGCACTTCAATATAAAATTATTGGTATTTTTTAATACTGCACCCTTAAATCTCACCAAGTAAACTTAATTCGCGACAATACACAGTATATATATAAAAATTAATATTCCATTTGGCGTCGGTCATATCATTTTTGGCGATAAAGTTGACAAAAATAACCTAACCGACGGATAAGAGTAAATTAACGGATGAAAATGACATTTTGGATAAGAGTTCCGTAAAATCCGTTCTTAGTGAGCGTCTACATCGCAAATTGAGTAACTATGCTAAATTTCAAATCAATCGGTTGTATAGTCTTTGAGATATCGTGATGAGTAAGTAAGTGGTATTTCGCTTTTATATGTATAGATTATTATTAAATCACTCAATTAAATAGAAGAATTACAAAAGCGATGAATATCGAGAAATGGACAATTGTAAATTTTTCGGATACTAAATTGAAAGGAAACAATAAATTATTAAATTGAATATATATAAGTTAAATGCTATTAAAATTGAAGCAAACGATACGAAATTGAAAATGATCTGTTACGCTAAAGCGCTCCATCTGAAACATTACCCCTGGGGTGGCTAAAAAGGTAAATTAACTGACAGATATAAAAAATTATTTATATTTTGACGTTAAAAATATGCCGTAGGGAAATTTTTTTTTTCTCTCAAGAGTAGCTCTTCATGTTGACGTGTTTGAAAATTAAAAACTAAATTCTTTAATGCATGTTCGACCTTATAATTGATTGGTAAATAATTATTGAATGATATCAGTAACTTATGTGAATAGTTATGACAATAAACCTGTACTGAAATAAATAAAATGAAATTTTACAAATTCATTGTCTGTCTGTGTGGTAAAATGTACGTGTGCTATAATTTTTAAATTGAAATCAATGCTATTTTTAGAATGCTTGCATGTTTCGCTTATAACAGAACTTTTCACAACAATTGTTAAAACAAGCGTAGAATAGAAATTTGTAATCTGTGATTAGTAATTCAGGAAGAAATCCAATATTTTAAAACCACTATTTAATACCAGCTAGGCAATGCTAATTACTATTGGACTAACTTAACATAAGTTAAATCTCATTTTAAGTAAATTTAGAATATGATATCATTTTGATATTTTAACTTTAATAATCTTTTCTGTATTCTTGTATCCAAAATCATAGAATTTTATATCCTCGTCTTTTCGATTTATTTTCTTACAAAGTTATTTCATGAAGTAATTTGCTGAGTGAATTGATTTGGATGCATAAGACGAGTTTGACCATGCTTGCCAGTCCCAAGGCTTGAATAGCAACTTAAACTGCTTTACCTCTCCTTTCTTTGAATCTTTAATAATTCCGCTATTTTTAATTTTATTGCAAAAATTATATTTTTCTGATACCTATCTATCTACCAACCCAGGGAAATCCCTCTATAACGATATTTTGGGGGTCAAAACAATAAATTGTTCTATGGTTATGAAGAGAATTATCGTTGTAGAGGGAATCAATGCTGGAACGAAAAGAATTTTGTTCTTTATGCCAGTGGCGATACAAAGGGGCTCTGCTTTCAGTCAACAACCCCTCGCTTTCACGCAAATAAAAGCAGATATTATTAAATGGAGGGAGAACAACATGTTTACAGTGTTAAATTTTACCTACCCCCTCAAGTTTTAGTGAAGTACTTTTGCCCAGGATTCTGGTGGCGCCATAGCCTATAAATGTTTATCCCATAATTAAATAATACATTTTTAATGTATAAGTAAATAAAATCCAAAAACATTTTCTTTAAATGTCTTAGATATCATAAATACATACCTATTAATTTATTCTTATTTATTTGGAATTATGCGGGAAAAAAAAAAAGAAAGTTTTGTTTGTTCTTATGCTTTATCCCGAGATAATGTCATGCAGAAAGAACGAAGTGTAACTGAAGAATTTAGATGCCTCTCTGGAACATTAGGTAAGATGGAAATAAAGTTACAGAGATCATTATTTGCTTCTCCAGGAGATAAGTTTGAATTTACCGTAGAGGGATCATCTTTTTCATTTACATCATCATCATCTTCTGACTGTTCCACTTCAGAGTTATCATTTCTTATTACAGAAAGAATGTCTTTATTTGATAGTTCCGAAAAGATCTGTACTTTTTCATCGACTTTTAAATAATCATGAACAGATGTTTAAAACTCTTTTTCCGGTTTTTTCTTTGCATTTGGTCATGGAATTTCGTATTTGAAAAATAGCATTTTCTTCCTTAGAATATCTGGAACTGGTACTGGGCGCTTTGATCTATATTAAAAACCATTTTATCCACTAATCGTTTTCTTTAATAACCTTTGAAGCATTTTATAATGCCCATATCGAAGGGTTGTAGAACTGCAGTAGTGTTTGGTAGAAAGAAGATAACTTCTACACTCAGCAATTTTGGAATGGTTTTATGTGCAGAACAATTGTCAGTTAACTTTAAGCAGTTTTCTGTCCTCTTTGCCATTCAAACACATGGGAAGCGCTCAACAAATCAAAATGTTTTGATTCATATAAAATAATTTTATAACGCTTACAAATTTTTAATGTTTTTACTAAAGATTGTAAAATTGAAATATATGGTAATGGTACATACATTTAAACATGTTTTTGATTATTTGATCTTTGACTAAAGAGAAATAAACATTCATTTGGTAAATGCAATGTTTTATAGTATATTCAGAGTAAAAGTTTAAAGTACCAACTTCAAATATTTCAAAAGATATATTGCTTTGCGGAATAGTGAAAATTTTCCTTTAAAATAACACGAGTGATTATTCATAGAATAACCGTATTTCATTGCATGTCATAGTTTATCCCAGTTTTCATATACAGAAATTATTAAACTCGATGAAAATTACGACAATACAAGACTTATCAATTTAAAATTCATTTATAATATATATATATATATATATATAACAAATGGATCAATAAGTTCCGAGACTAACCCAGAGATGGCACTCGTAGTAAACCAGTTACCAGGTCTTTCTAGAGTACTAACCTTTGCTTGAAACGTGTCAAAATTTTAAGTCGATCGGACCAGAAACAGCTGAATTATCGAGGTTGGAGTAAAGTCGTTTTGTAGTTTGTTTAAAAAATGGAAAAAACCGAGTTTCGTGTTCTGATAAAACATTGTTTTTTAATGGGTAAAAACACCGTGCAAGCGAAACAATGGATTGAAAAATGTTACACGGACTCTTGTCCATCAAAAGCAACGATTTGTCGGTGGTTTGCCGAGTTTAAAGGTGGTCGTACCGACACAAATGACGCGGAACGCTCGGGTAGACCTGTGGAAGCCGTTACACCGGAAAATGTGAGTGAAGTGACAAAAATTATAATGAAAGATCGTAAAGTGAAGCTCCGTGAGATTGCTGAGATGACACAGATATCATATGGAAGTGTATTTACTATCCTTCATGAAAAATTGAGCATGAAAAAGGTTTTTTCCAAGTAGGTGCCGCGATTGCTTTCGATGGAACAAAAACAGCAACGAGTCCATGATTCAGAAAGCTGTTTATCACTATTTACTCGCAACAAAAAAGATTTCTTGCGTCGTTACGTGACCATGGACGAAACATGGATACATCCCTACACTCCAGAGTCGAAGCGGCAGTGGCGCACAGCTGGCGAAAGCCGTCCGAAGCGTCCGAAAACGCAGCAGTCAGCTGGCAAAGTCATGGCGTCAGTTTTTTGGGATACGCATGGCGTGATTTTCATTGACTACCTCGAAAAAGGTAAATCGATCAACAGTGATTATTAAATTGACTTACTGGTGCGTTTAAAGGAGGAAATCGCAAAAAAACGACCGCACAGTCTCGGGACTTATTGATCCATGTGTTATATATATATATATACTCGTATATATATATATATATATATTGCGCAGCAAATATGAAATATAACTTTTTAATGAATTAAACATTTTCCTTCATTGTTCAAAAGTATTACTAATTTATTCAGGCTCTTAGGATCTAAGAATAATTTACACATCCAAAATGACCAGTGAAGAATTTTTGTGTGTATAAATAGATAATTCGTAATGTCTATGTATTAAATTATGAAATGGTATATAATTTTATAATTATATCATGTAACGGTACTGTTGCCACTGCTTACCATAAATATTGCAAAGTGTTATAATTATAATAGTTTTTCCCGATTACTGCATAAGAATAGAATAATTTGCTACACGAAAACTCTAATTATAGTACTCAGAATGATACAAGGAAATTACAGGAAAGAACATGCCTTCTACTTTCAGAGATCATATTTCCTAAAGTTTCTTGAATTGAAAACGGACATGTAATTGCAAAGCGGCTTTCAGAGAGAATTTTCCCAGAAAAAGGGAGAATCATAGGTTGTTAGAGAGAGCGCAAACCTCCCCATTACCCAGCGGGGGACCAACTCTCTATCTGGTCCTTTTGTCAAATAGCACTTAGGACTGTCAATCATTGACAGGAAAGAGGGTAAGCAATGTCGCAAAAACTTTCGTCCTCGCCAGTGTTTCTTTCTCGAAAGTGTACGTCTCCTTAAGGTTAAGAAACGCTGGCCTACAAGTATATATTTATGACCTCCCACACTCCTCTATAAGCAGCTAACGAATGGAAAGTTTTGCCTAATGACAAATTTAAGCTATTCCAGTGATCCAAATTAAGCTATTTTGATACGAAGGCTAAAGGCGACTTAATTTTTTTTTTATCTCAGTCAAATCATATTCAAAATTAGTTAACCCATTGGCTTACGGCCTACGCAATCAGCCTCAGTTTTCAAGTCCATTATTACAATGACGGCTAGGATACGGACTGAAGAGCTGTTGCTTCCAAGTATTTCCTTTCTCTCAATTTAAGAACTGACAAAATATAAAAATCATTCAAAAATTTAGAAGCAAATATATGGAATTGTGTATAACACATTTGATTTATCTCAAAAAATCTCGAGTTACAACCACTTGTTTTTGGTGACTTCTCTAGCTATAAAGTAGTAAAAATGGAGTTCCGTAAGAAGTATCTCCTCAATGAGGAGTTTAGATTTGTCTACTTCTAATTCTGTTTCTTCTAATTTTCTTTAAGCTTATTTTTTCCTAAAATAAAATAGTGAATATATAAGGTCAACGATGGGGAAAAAGGAGTAAGCCAATGGATTTTTGCATGATACACGTAAAAACGAATTAGAATTTTTTGTCAATCTTAGGGTATGACTAACCCCAATATTATCCAAAACTTAACCCCCCATGAAATTAAGGGGTAGGAAAAGTACAAGAGCCAATGACAGCTCCAAAAAGCAAAAAACAGATCAAACGATCTGTTCAAACAAATTCAGCATCCTCTCTATAAAGGAGCCTCTAGAATCCCTTCAGATGGATGACTGTCCTCCTCTTCCTGCGGCACATACGCAACAACCTCCTGCCAAGAATCCAAAGAAAAAGCCTAAACCTGGAAAAACACAGGCTACCCAATCCTCAATTCTGGACCTTCCAACGGCACTGAGAACAATACAAATCCTTCTCCATGTACCTCCACCATCACTCAATCTACCCAAGGTCATTTGCGGCACCGTAGATTTCCAGCTCAACCTCAGCTCCACTCATCACTATAGATAACGTCAATAACTCCACAGCCCTTTTAAAAGAACTGCAAAACCTTACCAAACTGAAACTCTCGACCAATCTCATCGGCACCAGTCTGAAAATTTTCCCTCAAAACCCGGCTGCCTACATTAATATCCGAAGATACGTTGTACAACACAACTTATTTGCCTTCACCTTACAACTACCCGAGAAAAAATGCATGAAAGTTATCATACGTGGTATGCCAAAAGATATGAACCAGCAAGAAATTATTAATGACATTGCTACCAAAACTTTTCAATACAATGAATGCTATCTCATCACTAACAGAAGATCCGGTCTCCCCATGCCACTCTTTCTGATCTGCTTACCAAAATCCGAAGCTAACTAAAATATTAATAGCATTTCCGAAGTCTGCTCAATCAAAATCAAAGCTGAAGCTTTAAAGAAAAAAACCAGCACCTTACAATGTTAAAGATGCTATGGGTTTTTTCATAACTCCCTGTACTGCTACCGCCCTCCCAGATGCTTGAAATGCGCCGGTGATCAACTCACTCGGTTATGTAATAAGCATGTAGACCAATCACCAAAATGCTGCCATTATAACGAAGCTCACCAGGCAAATATCCTGGGCTGCTAAAAAAATCCTATTAATAAACCGAAACCTAAAACAGAAAAAAAAATCAAGCCCTCCTCCTCCACCACTTGTTCCTCCCACCGTGAATGTTTGGGAAGAAAGGATAAAACAAAGGGCAATCCAGATTCAACCACAGCAACAGATGCCCGTTATCCACACAACCTCCAATAGTCCAGCCAAATAACATCTCTTCACTGTTTGCACAGCTGAAAAATCCTCTTGTCCAAGAAATGTTTGGCACCATTAAATCATTCATAAGTATCTCTACTTCAAACATGACTAAGGCCGATAAATTTATGGCCTGTGTTAATCTCCTTGACATGGATTTCTCCTTCTAATGCTCCATAATAGTATAATTCTTAAATCCACCCGCATCTTTTTCTGGAATGCAGATGACCTTCATGCAAGAATGGCCGAACTTGAAAATTTCATAAGATCCAATAGCCCAGACATCCTTTGCCTTCCAGAGACTTTCCTCAGGCCCTGAGACTCACTCAACTTTGCTAACAACACTACCCACAGAACTGGCCACCTCACTCACAAAGGAGGCGGCACTGCTATCATCATCAAAAACACCATACCTCACCACCGCATTAACGTCCGTGCGACTGCCTTTGAAAGCACCACTATAAACATTGAAATGAACAATAGTAAACTCACCCTCTAATCCATCTACAGGCCTCCAACTAAGAGATTCCCTTCTGACTTCATCCCTGACCAGAGGAAAGTATTTAGGAATAGACCTCATTGTCTCATAATAGGAGATTTCAATGCCAAACATCATTCTTGGAGCCCTACCTCCTACGATAACAAGCATTGTGCCGCCATCTATAAAGTAGTTGTGTAAATAAAAATGATATTTTTTTTTTTGCATTGTTTAACTACTGCAATATATTTTTCTCAAAAAGAAGCGACAAATATTTTTACAAGCTTTCACTTAACTCTCTGAATTCACGTATATTCATATGTTTTGACTTTTTTGGAAAAGAATTTCATTAACCCTTAACTCGTCGCAAAATTTCGACAGAGTTTTTTAAAAAAAATCATCGATATTTTGTACGATGATTTTTATGCTTATGAAATTCTAAATATATTAATGTAAAAGGCACGACATTTTTCTTTAAATTTAATGGTCTCTTAAACATAAACATTATTCATTAACTTACTTTATTTCACCTTATATTTGGCTTTCCTCGCACATCCAAGCTGGATAGAAAAATTTTAACGTAGGCATTCAAGAAATATATGTAATTTCTTAAATGAATAATATTATGTACGTTTTAAACAGCGCCATTATTATCAGCGAACAAATATGCATTTAATCAATATCGGTAATAGTTATATACTTAAAAAAAATTATAAACTACAAAAAATAAAATTTTAAACGTGGTAAACATGTCCTATATAACTATTTTTACAATAACACTTCGTTTCTTTCCTAATTCTTTTTATATGAACAAGCTTTACATTTTCTGAGTGTTTTTTTTTTTTTCTCTATAGGTGGTTAAAGTTCGAAAACTGAGTGGCTAGTTGAATTACCCCTTTTACAAAATTTAAAAGGGAAAAAAATTATGCACCGAAATTAAATCCTTTCAGAGCATGTTTTAAACGAAAAAATATATTAAATTTACATATTATTTTGAAAAATCAAATAATAAGCATTGTGCTGCCATCTATGATGTAGTTGTGTAAATAAAAATGATATGATTGCGATAAAAATTGGAAATCCCAAGAATTTTATCGCAAAAGCGTTGTCCGTTTGAGACACCAGAACGATAAAATTTATTCGAATGAGTGGCCGTTTGAAATACGTGTATGACGATTAGGGTTCAATGAATATCAATAGTTTTTTCAGCACACTGAGTGAAAATTAATAAAGCAATATGTAGAATGTGATGTACTTTTTTACCATGTCTTATTTTAGATGACGGAAATAAATGGATTCAATTCCTAATTTTTTTTTTTTTTTACTTTTTTGCTACCAATGGCAAAGGGAAAAAAAAGAGTTCCCTTATTCTTCAAATCACTGCGCCTTCATTGTACTGAGTCTCAGAAATAACATAATTAATAGTAATAAACATGCAGTAATTAATATAATTCATAACTGTAAGAAAATATCTTGTATGATAAGATTTTTATATTATCATAGCTCGAAATAAATAATTCTTAATTTTATCAAAGCATGGAGAAATAGTGCCTTTAAATGCGCTTACATATGTAATAAGTATTCGAATCGATTAGCACATTTAAATTTTCATGTTACTTCTTATTAATTATTAAATTATTTTGTATGCTGAAACTTATAAATAATGAACTATTCTTCGTTGTGTTGTGCCATCTTTTGTCGAATCGTGTTTTCAATCGCGATTTGGAATGACATTCATTCAGTACACATGACGTTTACCTATTTTATCGAGTAATTAAAAATAAGTAATCTACTTAAAAAGCTTGAATCTTTAATTAAATAGCGCGAATAAAAATTTGTTTGTACAGTAAAAGAAAAAAAAAAAACTTTTGACCCTTCATTAACATCAATAGTTGTTTAATTTTTTCGTTAGAGAAAAAAATGAATCTCATAACATACAGGTTTCTGAAATCTTTTGAAAATCTTCAGAACAACAGAAGTACAATAGATTAAAAGTAATACACACTCAACTGAATTTTAGTAAGAGAAGTATTTATTCAGAAAGATGAATTCTTCACTAATATGGAAGGATTTCTAAATGATTGCAGGCAAGAATAAATCAAAACATTTTTGCATCGAAAGTTCTGAGATATCTAAGAAATATTTATTTCTCATTTAAATTTGCTAAAATTAAAGATCATTTAATTGTAATTTTTATTTCCCAATTTCATGTATTTATTTATTATTATGGATTTTAGATGATATAGAAAGAAAATTAAGAATTTTTAGTAAATTCAGTTATGATGAACAATAAATCTTAAAATTCAATTCATGCGTAACTTAAGATATAATACATTTTACTTTTTATTGTTGGTAAATATGTAATTTTAAAGGGAGATAAAAAAAAATTTAAAGGAAATAAATGAATCAGGAAATGCTTTGTCCATAAAAAATTATTATTTTGACTAATTCAAAAATTCGTAAAGCAAATTAATTTTATTTTAAGCTGAAATTAAGTATTTTATACACTTTTTGTTGCTGATATATTATTGGTACATAAGTATCTAATAATTGCGACTGATGGCTAACTTTAACGGAAAGTAAGATCTAGAAAAATCATCAAAAGATTAACTGGTTAGGAATAATTTCATTTCTAAAGCCAATTAAAAAAAACAACAAATTGGCTTTCCCAAGTTATAGAAAAGGTAGAATTATTAAAAATGAATATTAATTAGCATAAAATGAGAGTACTTCCGAACTCCTGGCTCCACAGAAACAATTTATATCGATGAAAGAAAATTTTTTCTTTAAATTCCAAATGCATTTTAATTTTCACGAAAAAACATTCTTAAGTACAAAAATACTTCTAAGGTTAACAATAAAAGGAATAAAAACAGAATATAATGCTTTAAAATCAATTATTAATTTAATTCCTAGAAAGATGCTTATCTTCTGTAATAGGAAGTGAACCAGTGCTTTCAACATGGTATGGCCGTTGCCGGAGAAATTTATTAATTTCATGCAAGGTCGTACAGCATTTAAAAAAATATGTACAAATACAACAGACATATTTTTTTATTCTTTACATTACACTAACTCGCAGTAACTAAAAAATTCAAAAACGCGACATACATAATTTATTTGGTACAGATAAAGATGCATGAAAATTTAAATGTTATTACATTTGTTTTAAAAAATTTAATACAAATTATCTGCAGGAAAAATGTATTCAAATAATTTCACAGATTTCGAAAATAAGGATATCAAAGAAAAATAATTCATTCGTTTAACATCGGATTGAAATTCCACTGTTAGAAAGGTTTTGGAATTCCATGGTTAGAATTCGACTGGAATTATAGTGTTAGACACGGGGTTAGAATGCCGTTGTTAGACACGGGACTGGAATTCAATTGTTACACCCGAGATTCAAAATTTAAAATACAGAAATGAAACAAATTTATAAAATTACAAAACACAAATATTTTATCTTTACGTTTCAATACGTTAATTGTTCGTAACAAGATTTTTATTTGCATTCTATAAATAATAATTATAAAGGGGAATAATAATAAAGATAGTTTTGAAAAAAAAAACATTGTAAACTTTTCAAAGGGTCTCAGGACTTTTAACGCTTGTCCGTGTATCGAAAAAAAAAAATCATTTTTCGAAACAATATTATTTAACAATGAAACAAAGCAGACAAATTGAAACTTTTACCAAACAATATTCATATTTTTTTACATTTTTTCTCATACTTTCGTAAGATGTAAAGAAATTTTTAAAAATTTATCATGACAATTTTTCAAAATTAAGAGAATCTATATTCTGCTGCGTGCAGGATTCTGAAGAATATTATTGATTAAAATTTACAAAATGGGTGTTAACTAGTAAAAAAAAAAGTTCAATTTTAAAGTTATACACACTTTTTGAGAAATTTCGAGAAAAAAAATTGTTTTATTACAATTTTCAAAAAAAAAAAAAAAATGATATTTTAAGAAAAAAATCCAATTAAAATTCATTTAAAGGGTTTTCTGTTAATAATTTGTATAACATTTGATGTATAAGTCGTAAAGAAACCTTTTCTGAACATATTCATAAAATTTCACACTGATATCTTAAACAGTTTCTGAGAAATATTAATAAGTTTTGGGTGTAGAGAAAAAATTAAGAATTTTTTTTAGGATCCGTTGAAGCGAAATATATTTAATTCACGAATTTAGAAAACTATTATTTAAATAAGTGAAACGTAAATATGCAAATATATTTTTATTTTATCCTATCTTATACTACTTACTGTTATAAACTTATGTGGGATTTTTAGATGAGAAAACTATTTTTTGTAATTAATCACTTCACAAATTAAAAAAAATAAGTACATCTTTTTTTCTAGTGATATTTAATTGACAATTAAGTTGTTTTAGGAATCAAATGACTAATTACAAAGAATGAAGCAGTAAAAAACAATCCGGGTAAAAGGTAGTTATTTAGTTTAACTGTGTTTGAACAGTTTGATCATATCTCTACATTATAAGGTCCTGTATGGAGGTAGAAAATTCATTATAGGGTTGTCGTTGGCTAAAGTTATCTTTGAAATGGCCTTTCAAAATGATCTTCAAAAACTAGACAACTCCCCACAATCTTGAAGACACCCCATTCGCTACTAAATCTGAAAAATGAACAAGAAAAGAAAAATTTGCCTTGAACACAGATTACAGCTGGCGAGAAAAGCAGCTAAAGAGATTAAAAGAAATCTGTAAATTTCAAAGTTTACAATAATTTCTACTTCTCTCTCTCTCGAAATCAACAAAAGTATTGAGAAGAATATTGTCTTTTGTGAAGGAACTGTTTATTGCTGTTCAGAACATCACTCAGTTGGCCATTAGGTAGAGACCATTTTCTCCCCTTCTCTACGGCGAAAAGATTGTTGTTTCTGAACACATGCTTTGGTTGCGGTAACCTTAACTGCGACTGCTTAACTGCATCGGCTTTGATCATAACCGTAGCAACAACAATTATTCAAAGCATGTTTTGCACGTGGTCGACGAAAGTTCTGTGGTGCGATATGATTCTGTAAGCGGTAAAAAAAAAATCTATTTTACTTTTGTGTTATTTCATATTTGTGGAATTTTTTTTCTGAACTATCGAGTTCGTGACAACTAAAAGGAATACGTGATGGTATCGCAAAGATTAGATGTTATAAATTACTTGTATCCAAGGTTAACGCGGCATGTGTTATTATCCACCTTGATTAATAGTGATGTTCCAATACAAATAAGCTGTCTTGTGAAAATGACGAGACATTTTAGACTTTTAGAAGTGTCGGAGTTGATCAGCAAAATCAGTATCCTTTTTGCTGACGAATTTCGACAGATATTCGATAATATTGTATGGGATCCTGACTCGGAACTTGAAGAGGCGCAATTGTACCTATCAGTGTGCGTTAGATTAATGACTTACGATTGTCATCAATCCAACATCTACAATTTTATGTTAGTTGCTGCTTTTTTAAATTACGTTGTTTCCACTGTTTTTGAAGATACCAAATGTTTCAGAATATTTTTCATTTGTGAATTTTGCTTTGATGTGTTATACAGAAGAAAATTTTGTATGAGTTTGAATTGCGAAGAAAATTACAAAGATTTACTGATAAGTTGTAAATCTTTGTATGAATACTTCATCGCAGATCCGACGAAAGCTTTCCTCCGCAATTCCAATTTTGGATTATTTTGCCTAGATCGTTTTAAGAAATGTACTGAAATTTCTCCTGGAAATTTTAAATATTCGGACTTAGAAAAAGAAATTTTTCTAAATTTCTTTTCGATAAAAAACTGTGTGGAGTGCTATTCGCCATTTACACGTGATATTTATAATAAAATTAACATCTCCGTACGGGAAGAAAATTATGTTTTTCATAAAGTGCCTTGTGGTTACAAATGCCACAATTATTTGGAATATATACATGAATTTCTGCAAGTCTTACCTCTATAAATATCCGAAAGTATTGCAAAGATGTCTAATTGTTTAAGATTAATTTCTTACTGTGCTTCAGTACCACAATTATGTAATATTGAAAAAATATCTCTCAATGTGTAGCTTATTTGCTATGCTAATAATTTGAAATTCTATGAACTAGTTATTTAATTAACATGATGTAATGTTAAACTTATTTATATGAATTTTTGTTTGAATCATTTAAGTGTATCAGTTTTTAAAATTGCTTATGTCGAACATTGTAATTTTTATGTAACGAAATATTAATGATTAAATCTGTATTTGTTGAATATTCGTCTTCTATTTGTCTGAATTTTCTCCAAATTAAAACGTGAGCATGGTTTTTAAAATAAAGTAACCCATGATTTGAAATAGTTTTACGAGATTTTTGAAAGTATCAAGATTTAGTTATTTGTAAAATTTTTGTATTTCATCACAGATTGGAATACTTGAGTTTCATTGCTTCATCCCATACCATCAGTGATAACAAATGTCAATGGAATTCCAAATGAAATGAATTTTGTAACATTTTTCAGTGAAAGAGTTCTAACATATAGCAGAACGCTGACGATTGAGTTTTTTTGGGTTCTTGTAGTAATACTTTTCAAATAATACATGTCATTTTCAAATAATAATGTATATAATTTCCTCATAGACTTTGAAATGCTGAAATTTGCATTACGTCACCATTTGAAATTTATTCTTTTTAAGAGATCTTTAATTATTCTGTATTCAATTTAAGAGTTAATACTAATAAAGATTGTTATAATTTTTTTCGTCATTTTGAAAATCGGGAATGGTAGAATACAGTGAAAGTGTTCGTTTTATGCATCACATCACCCATTTTCTCCTGATTAAACAATGTTTTAATCTAGATAAAGGTAATTATAAGTTTATTTGTTTATCTTGTGTAATACTTGTGTGCGAAGAATCGTGCAATCACTAACTAATGCTTATGTTTTTATTAACCCTTTCAAAGCCCATGAGAAATCTACTTACCACCACTTCATTAATTTTTTAGCAATAAAGGTTAGCGTGGGATGAAGAAGATATTGTTTTACGATCATTTATGGAAAAATTATTTTATAAATCTTTTTTGTTTTACTTACTGCAACAGGAAAAGGAATGAAAAAGTATAAGTGACCTTTAAAAAGTCTTCAATTGGCGGTGATTAACACTTACCATTAAAAAAAGGTTACAAAAAAATTAATTTCCACAAATAAGCTAAAATGCATTTCTTTTCAGCCAACCAAGGGGCTATTGGTTTAGTTGGTTCATTTTTAGACTACCAGATTGCTTAAAATTTTTCATCGTATGCTTTAATTTTAATTACATGTAGCTGATATAATATTTAATTTAATAATATATCATTTGCTTCAACTTTAATTACATGCAGCAGATACAACATTCAATTTAATAAATAATCATTTGCATTAATTTTGATATCCAAAAAGTTGTCCATTTCTCGATATTTCTTTGTTTACTTTAATTTTTATATTTAATTGAGTAATTAATAATAATTTAAAAAAAGCACACCTGAAGTGGCTTAATCTGCATAAAACTTTTTAAATTAATCCCTATCTCTAAAATATTTTAATATGTAATTACCAATTAAAATTGGCCTTATTAAGTGTTAAACTATTTTTAATATGAACGGATATTGTTGCAAAGTTCTGATGGGTTGTTACTTTCTTTGACATAACTGCCATATTTGGATAAACTGCAGAGTTAATTTATGGAAAAATGTGTATGGATCATCTGGACAAATGTATTGCACAGGAGAGCAATACGGAATTTCACAAAACGTATTCTTTATATAAAAAAACTGAAGAAATAAGATTTGAAGTTTTTTCACGCCTTTTATTAAAAAAAATATTTTCTTGAGTAAGGATAAGGACATAATATTATGAAAAGAGCCAAAAAAATCTATTTTAATTACAGTTTTGAATTGTATAACTTTTCTAAATATGTGTACAAATTTGATAGCTCTACTTACTGTTTAGTGGGTAATTTAATTTTCTCCAACAGTATGACAAATCATTCCACTGAAATAAAAAATTTCAAACTCCTTTTTGTATTTCATGAAGAGTCATGTATTTAAACTCTTAAAGCACTTTTTTGTAATTGTTATAAGATTTGGAATTTTTTTCTGGATTGGGGTTTGTTGAACGTCGCAACAGGAGAATTATTGTAGACGGATCTCGCAATTTTGAACCTCGGTCAAGTAATGAGGACGAAACCAAAGTTGGTACCTCCCTCTCCTAACTTCTACACCATACCAGAGAGAAGACTCTGGGACCCAACAGATTTAACGTGCATCAGCCCCGAACACATTGTCTGTCTTTAGTGCCATCATGGCTCGCACCTACAAGTCAATGAAAGCCGCTGTTAGTGATCATGAGGTTACAGCCGCCACTGGAATTTCTTATGATTAATATGTATTACATGTTTTATAATTCTGTGCATTAAAAAAGGATTCAGATTAATCATTAATTTTTTCAAAAAAAATCCTTTAAATTAGATAAAGGGATTTTTTTAATCTATTTTATTCGTTGTCTGATCAAAGAAAAAAAATCCTGTAAAATTATTTTAACACTAATGCACCCGATTACGTGCACAAAATTGTGATAATATCTAAGAAAAAAAAATTTACACAGGGTACCTTATTTCCTTAAGTCATATGATTATCGATTAGGGATTACACCACAATAACAACAGATTCAGTATAAAATGTGAGTTAATACTATTACTCAGCACTTGAAAGAACAAATCGCCATTTGCCATTAAAAGCTGTATTTTATGGATACAAAATTTATAAAAAATGTTTGCAGATTAAAATTTAATAAAAATTCTATAACAATAAGTGTTAAAATCTAATTCATAGGTAAGGTACCTAAAGCTTTCGAGCTTCCACGCACATGGGGTAGAAATTTCCCTAACTGGAATTATCTCCACACAAATATGTAATTATGGGGACTCGGTACCCTTGAACCATTTTTTTTTATTAATGCATTTAAAAGTTTGGGTTTAGTAAGCTATGTAGTGTTTCTATTCAAGAAAATGATTTTACATGAACATTTGAATACATTGTTAACTCAGTCTTAAAAATTTAATTTTTTTTAAAAAGATTCAAAACAAGTATACATTTCTTTGCAAAATGGATCCCTAATTTCCTCACATGTATTATATATAACACACACAGAAAATGGAAGTGATTGATTAATATTTGTGGGAGGAGTAACATTTTAAATGCAATGATGTATCAAACCAAACATAAACTGAGAAAAACCCTTTTAAAGTTTATAACTCTGAAAAAATAAATAGCATATGCTTCAATTAACTTAAAATACCCTTTCATATCATAAGCTATATGTTTTTTATAGAAATAATAGCATTTTCATAAAATTTCATTAGATATTCTTATAACTGATAACATTTTTAGGGTATTAATTGCAATTTACGAACATGAAAAATGAAGGATAATGTCAAATAATAAATACAACCACTTTTAAAATTTTGTATTTCCTATATCACGAATATTATACTCATGTGAAAATATATAATGAATAAAAACACAAATTATGAAAAAAAATTATATTAATTACCTTAATTTAAATATTATACATGCACGTGTTACAAAGAAGAAAATTACGAGAGAGATGTACATTATTATTTACACTTCATAAGCATCCTGGTCTATATGTAACACCTTCCTTTTTTATCATTGATGTTTCTTTTTTTAAACTGCCTTTACCAGTTTACATGCACAGTGATATTAGATGGTTTTACATCTCATTCTAAACATTTTTTTTTTTTCAATTCCTGTATTACACCAAGATCATGCATGCATTTTCCAAAAAGTATGCACATAGCTTGTCGCCTTGACACTTCCTAAAGTCCCTTTGTTAAATTCAAAAAGGGCTTATGTTACTACATGTTTCTCTAGATCTTTGTGCACAAATATTTCTTTTGGACCCTTTGACTAAATCATACTATGCAAACTTTCGTTTACATTTTCTATACCGCAATTGACACACCTCTCTAAGAGTTCATGAGTAGCAAGCCGTTGGTAAATTGGAAGGATACATGGCAAAAAGTTTTTTTTTATTGGTGTTCCCGCATGAAGTTTGTGAGAACCTGGTTTTTCTCTCTTTGCTATTGCAAATGGGTAAAAATACCATGAAATAACACCTGTTGGACATTTTGAATGTTGAGGCTTTTTGTCAGTGGAAATGCTGTGAGGTTATGTGGAATATATTGCTCTTTTCATGGCATGAGCACCCCCTTTGTTTTTTAATATGGCCTTCTGATTATAGGAAGTTAATTTCTTTTTGGTAGTTTCTTTCAAAGTTCCATAACCTTTCCCATTTAATGAGATGCCTCGAGCTCTCGATTCCTTCACAGCATTCCGTAAAGCAGTGGCTAACCTCTTACTCGCATGGTTTATGCATTCCTCTTTTTTTTATTTTGACATCCCCCATAGATATTACTTTCAGATAAGTAATTGAAAATTTTAGAATCTCCATCAGACAATCATGTAGAATGTCGAAATTCCAATGATTGCGATTTCCCCCACAGTATCAGTGCTGCCTCCATTTCCATCAAATCCGATGAATCGGTGTGATTAATATCACACTCATTCTTATCCCCTTCAAACCACATATCATAATATTCACTTAACTTTCCAAGTGTTCTTTTCACTATGGAACAATGTCGACATACTTTGCACATAACTTCAAATCAATGACATAGCCAGAAAGTATATTGATGACACAACCAATGCCCTCACGTAAAATATTTTTGCAGAAATTTTAATATATCTGCAAATATTGTGAAGATTCTTTTTTTGTTGTAAGTCCTTAACGTTCAGTCGCTCAAAATTGTGTTTGTGTATCTTATG
>BMAW01056905.1:0-57161 GCA_019974015.1 Nephila pilipes | reverse complement strand
TTAGCTCTGTTTTCATTGAATCTGAAAATTACTTTTTGTCAAATCAAGCTATTCATCATTGACAACTTATGTGGAAAATTATTAACATAATTTAAAATCTTTTTACAGTGAGTTTTCAGCTCGAGAAGTAATAAATGCTTTGCTGAAAAAGTTTAAAGTTGCTGACAATTCTCACAAGTTTGCCTTATATGAACGAACTTATCAAAAAGGTTCTAATCAAGGTTTGGATACGATCAATATAAAAAGAATTTCTTTAAATCTTATTTTCTATTGTGGCTTGTATATTTAATTTTTAAACATCTTACATTTTTTATGGATAAATATTTTCTTAAACTAAATTCTTATCGACGAATTCAGGATCAGGAAATTCCTTTAATGTTGGCATTACTTGACTGTGATGAAGACAAGCATTTTGTTTTACAAGAAAATGAAACAGAAGATATAATTGTAAGAAATATTGTATAATTTTGTTTTCTTAATTATCTTTTTATATTCCTGAAAATGAATTTGATGTATTTTTGCAAAAAAATTACTTTAAAATTGCAAGATTTTAATTTTTATATATACGTTTATGTATACATAAAATAGCAATATTTGTTGTAATATATATTATGCCTGTGTATGTATTTTCTCAAGAATAAGAATACAGTTTAAAATCTGACTTTTCCATCCGAATATTGTTTTATTCATAAGTTTAATCTAAGTATGCAAACATAACTTTTTTTATTGATAATGTTCATTAGTGAGACAAAATTATTTTGTAAGATTTATGTCGAAATAAAACTAATGCACACAATAGTGATATTCAAGTTATTGGCTCTAAACTAATTTTGATTAATTTTTAATAGTGTTGTTCAGATATTATATCATTCAAGGACAATATTTATCTCATATAATTAATTTTTTATTTTCAAGTTATATTTCAATAATTATTTAACTTTAGGTTTTGATTCTTAATTAAATGACATTTTTATTCATTTTATAGTGGGAACAATTTGCCATTCCAGAGCTCAATAACTTCCTAAAAATCCTAGATTTAGAAGAAGAGGAATATCTGAATCAAGTGAAACTTAAATACAGGATTTTGCAAGAAAAGATCCAGGAAGCTATGAATAAATTCAATCCATCTAGTAGATCTCTAGCTAATTAGAGAGTAATATTAACTTGTATTTACTAAGGGAACAGATTTTTATAATAATTAATCTGTGATCATTTATTTAATATTGAAGCAATTTTTCTGTAGTTTATCTTGGACAGTTTTCATGTATCATAACTTTAACTAATTAGAAACTGAAGTTAAATCCATAATTTTAAAAATTATACAAATTTTCATAATGTATAAAATTTATTAGCTCTAAACAAAAACATCACATATTATATCTTTAATTCTATACTAGGTGACTGCATTTCATCTGACAACTTTATTTTAATATATAGTATTTATTAAAATATAGAAATAACTTTTTGCATTTATGTTTTGAAAATAATATTGATTCTTTAAATACATTACTGTATTAACATTTATATACGAAGAATTTTTTATAAAGGAATTTAAAAATCTGCTTTGGCAACCAAAAAAAAAAAAAATCAATGCACTGCTGAAAATAAAATGTTAACACAAATTTGAAATTTGTAACATTTATTTAGAAACAGAATATTCATAAAAGCAAAAGTTATGCAACAAAGGTGAACTACGATTCTTTTCATTGCAGATTCCTTGATTTCATGCATTTATTTTTATTTTATTTTAACTGAATCATGTTATTTTAGTATTAGTTTGTTTAGAAAGCATTTATTTTTAGTTTATATTTATGCACATTTGACATAAATTATAAGTTAATGGCTGTGCACGGTATATTTACATTTTTCATATTTTAAAATACTGCAATATTTTCTATTAGTATCTTACATCAGAACGAAAAATTTTCAACAATTAAAATGTTTTATGTTGAAAGCAATGTAAAAGATTTAAAGCAAATTTTAAGATTTTTTTATATTTATATATTTTAAGAGCTTTATAAAAACAGTTTCTAGTCTATAAAATATTATATATATGATTACAAAATTCAAAAAATTGAAATCAATTTTTATTCATTGTATAACAGTTTCTCCTCCCCCCCCCTTTTCCATCAAAAGAATTAAGTTAACAGATATGTTTTGTTAAAATTTTATTGATTTGACATTTAGAAATTACTTGTCAGAACAGTAGATAGAAAATTATTTATGAAATAAAGTACAAAATGTTAAAATATGTACTGAGTGACAGAATTTTTATTTGCTTATAAGCATATTATGAATATTAATTTAGTGTATGTTGCTTCTGATAAACACTAAAATTATTATACTGTTCAGCTCTACTATGATTAAATATAATGTTGAATATTGTTTGGCAGCTCTACTTTTAAGCATGTGTTACAATTCATTTCATTTAAAAAAATGTTTTTATTCATCACATCTATAATATTACTTACATTCCTTAATACCAAATATTCTTTTTATAAATAATTTACTTGCTTCGATAATCATATTCAATGTATCCAATTTGTTGTCCTTACAAGAATCATTATTTTTATAATGACAATAAAAATAATACTGTGATATATATTAAAAAAATAGTTATTCATGGTGTTTTATGCAATAAAATAATATATAACTGGCTAGAATTTTGAATCTTCTATAATTATGGTTGTTTTATAGGTTATTAAAATACACTAAGAAGCAACTATATTTCTAATTATTTATTTGAAATGTTCCTTTTATTATTTTTATACATTTTAAGTTTTTCTTACTATTGTTCGTTTTATTGTGTCCGGTGATTTATTTGTTATTTATATTTCATGTTCTTCTTTGAAGTAACTATTTTGTATATTTTAAATTAAGAAAATTCTCTGTGATTACTATTACTCAGCTAACTATTTAAGAATATTTGATTGGCAATTCATGCTTTTGTATGAGTGAAAAATTTCTGCTGAATTTCAGAAACTTAACCCAAAATATTTTAAGCAGAATAAAAAAATACCAAGTTTAAAACATCTTAAGAATTTATAGAGAAAAAAAATGTAATTGTGTTATTTAAATTTTTATGTGATCAGATTAAAAGCGTGAAAAAGTCACAATTAATATTACCTTTGGATCAATAATTTTTATGAAGAAAATTATATTTGTATTATACTTATTTTTATATCAATTTTGTAACATATTGTATGTTTGGTTTTATGTGTATTTGTAAAAATTCGTTTCTTAATTATGGTCACAAAGCATCTTTTACTTAAATATTATCTAATTATATGTATATTTTGTGAATTTTAAAATTGGGTGCAATATTTCCAAGACAGGACAGTCTTTTTATGTAAACATTATGCAAAAAAAAAAAAAAAAAATGTGTATCATTTATGATCTGCATAGTTTAGTGAAATAAATAGAATATTTTGTTTGTATATATGTATTTTGTGAATGCATACAGATGAATTTTTTTTTAAACTATGCAATTTTATTTTATGTCCTTAATACATTTATGTGCAGGAAATTTTGTTAAGTTTAATCTGAATTCCTCAAAAAGAAAATAGGAAATCTGAATTTTGTTATGGTAGCTATTAAGTTGTACTATTTATGTTAACATAGAATTATTAAAATCTAAATTTTAGAAAATACAATTCAAGACAACTAAATAACTCTCTTTTTCTTGAACATTGAAAGAGATTAAATTTAATGCACCAAATTTAACATTTTCCCTAGAGAGTTGAGAATAAAATTTACATTGTAAATTCAAAACTTCGGAAATGTGTTCTGTATACGCATTCCTTAAATCCATCAACTAGGTTAAAAAGTTTAGAAATGCATAGAATCCTCATTTTAAGTCACAATTACCAATTAGGGCATCAAAACCATTAGTTCTTTAAAAAAATTTCTGTATCAAAGTATTGTCTTTGGTTTAAAGAATACAACTATAGTTTTCCAAGCTTACTAGAACCATACTGCCAGAATGATAGTACTTAATATTTAAACATTCTGGGGTTTTTTTTTGCATTATCATATAGTTCACATATCACCTAAGCGAGTCTTGGAATATCGATAGTATTGAGAGGTAAAAATGAAATTTTCAATGGGAGAGATTAAGAATGCTCAACCTTAAGTGATATTATAAATCCAAACTGAATATCTAAAATCTGATATTTGCTGTACAAAAATATTAATTCTCATAGGAATAAAAAGTCTGATGTAAAATTGCCATTTCCAATAGAACTTTTAGTTAAAAACCATGCTAAAAGAAAATAACAGCAATTTTTAACCATAGGTAAACAGGCAGTTATCTGAAAATTTCTTCTTGAACCTAGAAAAGTGATCTACACTGAACTTCACAAGTACCACAGAACATATTCGAATCAAGTATTTTTGATAATGCTATCAAAACAGATTTTCAAAAAATGCCCAAAAGTAACATATTCAAATGACATCTAATGTACCTTTCATCAATTTTATCACAGATTCTCTGTGCACTATCTTTAATCAAAAATAATCATTATAATATTGATTTGTATTGCTCTAGTTTAATGCAAAGGGTTAATCAAGCAATAAAGCATTAAAAATTAAAAGTTAAGAAATTATTTTATGTAATGAAAAAAAAAAAAAGCAACAACTAAACATATATTTTTTATTCTAAGATTCAATAAATATTACAATATTAAATTAAATGCTTCATATAAGTCCAGCTTCTTTGTTCATGAGAAAAAATCTAGAATTTTGATTTTCTAATAAATTTGCAGGATTTCCAATTTCAACAATATTTCCATTTTCCAAGACCACAATCCTAAAAATATATTTATACAAATTACTCTTTATTGTTTGAAAGAATTTTTCAAAGAAAATCATGAAATTTAAAAAGAATGTTTAATAAAGTAATGCATTCAATAGTACAAAACTAAACAAAAAAAGTACATAGGAAAATTTTCAGAACACTAACAATATACAAGTGGTATATTCCGACTTTAGTTTTATCAGCCACTATGTAAAGGAAATGACAGATCAGCAATTTTATTTGTAAATATTCTTTTAAGACATAGTATATACTCATATTGTAATATAAATTGGATTATTTTGTACAAATGTCCAAGATTAAATTTGGTAATAGTAAATTAAAAAATATATAAAAAATTTATACAAGAAAAACAAAAATGCAATATATTAGGATAAATAAAATAATTTTTGATGCATCTTTCCATAGAATCTGTTATTCACATCTATCCACTATTAATCATTGGGACAAATGAGTCTTTGCTTACACTGAATAGATAAAAGTTTAGTTGGTCTTACGACAACTATTTTGAGTGGTACATGTTGTATTAAACTGTTGTTCCCAACCCCTAAAATGGAGAGTTAAATAAATATTCATCATGAGATACTTTGGTAATTTAAACAAGACAATAGTTCTAAGTTTATAGTGGGGGAAATTATGCAGTTCACTGCATGAACCTTACAAGACTAATGATCGATCTGGCAGTTAGAAATTAATTTGCTTAATTCCTTTCTGGAGATAGGACTGAACCATGGATGAGAAGTCTTTCTGATATTGAAGACAATATTGGAGCAAATCTGCAAAATTAAATTCATGGGTGCTCTCTCGAAGAGTGTTTGACAGGGCAACCCTTTTTCACGGCTTTACTTCAATATTGTGCAGGAAAGTTATTCATGATTCAAAAATCAACTCTCACAGAAACATCTTCTACAAATCAGTTCGGTTTTTTAATTTATGCTGATGGTATTGGTATCAATGCTATGAGTGTTCCAGCCTTAAGAGAATCATTCTCTTTAGAAATTGATGCAAATCATATAGAATCGAAAATTAACGAGTCTAAGAAACATAGTATATGCCCTCATGAGTTTGAAACAGTACCGTGTTTTAATTACCTCGGACCTCTGGTTAACGTAAAAGATAACATTTCTGAGATCTAAAATCATATTTAACTGACCAACAAAATTTTCTTTGGACTCCACTCTATACTGTGAAGTCACTTTTTCTCTCCAGAAAAACAAAGCTTTTCATTTATAAAACTCATCAAGACAATACTATTGTATGGCTCGGAAACTTGGCCTCTATCTACAAATGGGGAATACAAAATTGCAGTTTTTGAGAAAAAGGTTCTCGGTGGTGTCAAAAAAAATGGCCATTGACAAAGGTGTTTTAGCTCTGGAATTTATAGAATTTTAAATGAGTTTGATATCATAACATGTATTAAAGTGAAATGAAAGAACTGGGCTTCTGATATTGTAAGAATAGATGAAAAATCCAGTAAAGATTTTTGTTGCAAAGCTCTTTACAAATTGGAAAAGATGAAGACCAAAACTATGGTGGCTTGATTGGCTTTTTAAGGTGATTGAAGGGAGAAACTGGCAGATTAAGGCAAAAGGTAGGTTATCTTAGAAGACTTCTAAAGAATGCCTCGGCTCCACCCTGGATAGTTGAGTCAAATATGATGACAATTGGAGCAAAATCCACATCAATCAACAAGAGATAAAACAGAAAGGTTGAATATTTCACCATCAACAGTTTGCTACCACCTGAAGAAATTAGGGAGAGTCAAGTAAGGAGTAGAGATACCTCACAATCTTGGTGAACAGAATAAAGAAGATCGCCTCACTTTCACTAAAATCTGCTTTCACAGTTAAAAATTGAGCCTTTTATAGAGAGGTTTATAACAGGCAATGTAAAATGGGTTACCTATACTCCATTTCATCTTAACTTGGCTGCCATTAGAAAGGTAGAAAATGTAACAATCCACTTCAAAAACTATTCTATCTTGTTTTGGAATTTAAAATAAAATGCATAGAAATTAGCAGAAAAAAATGTCATACATTATAGAAATTTAAGATTTTAAGGATATATTTCAAGTTAATAACATATTAAAAACATTTATTTTTTAATCTGAGTGAATGAATATAGTTGAAACAGTGAGGTAGTGGCTTTCCAGTTTAGCTGGAAATCAGTTTTCAAGCAAGCTAACTAGGCTTCTATGCCATTTGCTTTGAGTCTTTGTTACCATTCATATTTAAATTCGTATCTCTAAAGCTATTTTCTTCGTTTTTGTTGGACATTCTAAACACAGCTGAAGAAATTTCATCAATCACAGTGTATACATCAAAGCAAAGAAAATAATTTTTAAGTGGAACTTGAAGAAACATCGAATGGTTATTCTTGTCTTAGAAAATTTGTCAATCAGATTGTTATAAATGTTTCTCAACTAACTAGTGTTTTTTAAAAGAACAATTTTTCAATTGAAAAAAGACGCAACGTTCTTCAAATTCTCCAGGAAAAAACGACCTAGTGCCATAAGTAAGTGAAGAATGCCAATAAAGTATGACAACTTCACATTGTCATGCATTCAACAAAAAATGCAGTTTTTTTTTTCTTTTGTAGAAATGAGTTTCCTTTGTTAAACCAAGTTCTAAAAGAATTGAACAATGATACCAATATATATTTTTTGAGAAACTTGCGCTGGACTACCTTGTATAGGATATTGAAAGACATGAGATTTTCATTTGAGAAAAAGAAAGATAGGCTGTGCTTCGCATAAGACAAGACATTATTTTATGGTTCAGAAATTGTTTGAGAAAAACTAGGTAGTTAAAGAAAGAAAATGGGTCAATATACTATTTGGATGAGACCTCGGTGAATGAAGGACATTCTAAAAGTCGAGTGTAGCAAGACAAAAATTAAAAGCAGTTACGCATAAATATTTATATAAAAGATTGGTTTGGTATTTTATACCACCTTATGTATTTAACTATTTGATATGTAATAACACAAGATATTTCTAATAAAGTTTCATAAAGCTTATTTGAAAAAAAAGCTTGGCAATGGATTGGATGATATAAAACATAACAGAAATTTTTATTTTATTAACTGGAGTTATAAATGAGCTAATAGAATTAAAGTTGCATACATATAATGATGAAAACTAATTTTCATGTGCATTTTTTCTTTCCTAGCTAAACTATGAGAATTTGTTAGTTATTAGTCACCCTCTTCTTCCAGTGTAATCAAAGTTTCTATGACAACGGCTATGAATCGCCCACGATAGCTTATAATGTACTGTCAAGTTAAAGTGAAACAGAGTATATGACAAAAACAATGACTTGATGAAGATCAACCAAACCTACCAGAACCCAAGCAAATATCCATAGAAAAGAGATTTTGGATTTCTAGTAGAAGAATTGTCAAGTAATTCATCATAAGTTATGGAAGTCAAATTTAATCATTCCTAGAGATGCATACATTTGGCAGCAGCAAAGAGTGGAAAATAATGAAATGAAAAGAATCCTGTGTTCTTCAATTGCAAAAACATCAATTTTTTTAGCTGGAGAAAAACTCTACCTTAGATGGACTGTTTTACCACACCCACCTTTACTTGCCCAGACAGATAACCACCTTTACTGTTTCTTACATTTTTCTTTTTTCCCCTTGAATGGGATAGCTTTCAATTCTAAATACGAAAATTTCTTCCAGTTCAAACCAACCAAATTTTACAAGGAAGAAATCAAATCAGCTACCAGAAAGAAAGAAGATCATACATGATAAATATAATTTCATTTCATGAGAGCAAAATAATGTCTGATGAAAAAAAAAATGGAAGTTATTTATGATTTGATTTAATAGTTTTGAACAAAAAATAACAAAGTGCTAGAATGCGAATTTGTAATTTAAAAAAGTTATATGTGGTGATTTGTCCCTTTCTGACTGATCAAGGCTTAATTTAGCTTAATAAATTATTTGGACTGTTAAATGTGCACATACCGTTTAAAAAAAAATCATAATTTCAGGGATTATATATATTTCAATAACTATAATGTAATGAAAAGCATTTTAAAATGAACTTACCTTGTTCATATTTAACTGCAGTGATTTATATGTTTTGTATGTTTTCTTTTTAAAGTTTTTCTTTAGAATCCCAACATTTTTTCCATACATGGTTCATAAAAATATTGAGAGCAGTATGTTTTAAAAATTCTTGATACTTTTTGGCAGTTAGGATTAAATAGTGTTAATAATTCAAAAACTACATTGAATCAAAGTCAATGTTTTTCTTTAGCATATTTGTATATAGTATTTTATTGAATAGTACTTTTAAAAAATATGCCAACTTAAATATTTCCCAAATAAGAAAAATTATAAATGTTACTTAAAATGAAAAACTTACTTATCATAATCAAGTACTGTATTTATCCTGTGAGCAATTGTGATAACAGTACGATCATTAAAAGCAGTTCGGATTGTATTTTGGATGAGGCTGTCAGTTTCCATATCGACAGAGGCAGTTGCTTCATCTAATACTAGAATTTTTGAATTTTTCAAAAGGGCTCTTGCTAAACAAACAAGTTGTCGTTGACCAGCACTAAAAATAGTTTTAGAAAATTAATAAAGTATGAAAAATTATTTAAAGATCCAATAATCTAAGAAGTAATAATATTTTAAATGCATAATTAGAACCAAGTGCACATTTACATCTACTACATGCATTATGACCAATAAACTTTTTAACACTCTGTTTTTAAAAAAAATAGAGTGCAAAGTTTTTTTTTTTTTTTTTTTAAATCATGAAAAAGTTTATGAAAATAATTATGAAAAGAATAGATTTAGCCACCCAAGGGGTGCTTTTTTTATAATTCTTATTAAATTACTCAATTAAATATAAGAATTAAAGTAAACAATGATATATCGAGAAATGTGCAATAGTAAGCTTTCCAAATATTAAAATTAAAGGAAATGATGAATTATTAAATTGGATATTATATCAGGTACATGTCATTAAAATCTAAATAAATTATTAAATTAAATATATTTAAGCTAAATGTAATTAAAATTGAAGCTAATGACAAAAAATTAAAAAGTAATCTGGTAAGCAAAGAGTGATCTAACTAAAACAATAGCCCCTTGGGTGGCTGAAAAATGTAAGCACAGTTTTCATTATCACCATAAAATAATATATGTGATTAATATAATTCAAGTAAAGTTAAATTTTAAAAAGGTACATTAAAAAGACAAGAAATATGAAAATATTTTTAAATTATACAACTCACCTTAGATTAGAACCCCCTTCTTCTATATTGTATTGCAAGGTTTCAGTTAAATTTGAGACAAAAGTCTTTAAATAAGATTGTTCTAAACTCTCCCAAATTTCATCATCACTATGTTCATTGTTTGGATCCAAATTCATCCTCAAAGTACCAGTAAATAAAACAGGATCCTAAACATATACAAAAATATATTCTGTATTTTAAAGTACTCATATTTTAAATGTTTAGCTAATTATAATTAATTTGCAAAATACTTAGAATACTAGTTCTTGAATATAACATTTTACAATTGAAACCTCCCTGAAAATAATTTACAAATTTTCACTTGAGTTGATACATTTATTTTTTCTATTTCTCTCTCCCTCTCTCTCATTAATTAGAAACTTTTTGATATGATAAGTATTTAAATCATTTTATTTTTTTTTACTCTATATATCTAATTCTTTTGATTTTTACAATACTTAAAATTCTTATTGTCAGAATATTCAAATAATCAATAGCTGAAAAATGAGCACAACTTGCAGTAAATTGAGGCAAAAATGACAGAAATATATAAATTACCTAAAAAAAATTTTTTTTTTTTTGGAGACCATATATATGGCACTTTAGAATGGTTAGTTTTATTTGAATGCACATTACATTAAGGTGCTAGCAAAAGATCCTACAATTCTAGTAAAGAGGATTACACCTGAGCTAGTACTTTTTTTATTGGCATCATAGCATATTTGATATTTTAAAGCCTAATTTAATTGATCACAATGTAGTTGATTTTTATCCATTTAGTATCAGGTCTTCAATTGAATATTAAAAAGAGAAAAAAAAGTAAAGATAAGATAAGAGTTTTATAATGATACATTGAAAGCAGTCAAATGACACAATAACAAAATATAAACAGGAAAAAAAAAAAAAAAAAACTGTTATCAGACATACAACAAATTGCATCAATATACAAGTTCAAAATATTCATTTTTACACAAATTTTAAATAACTTTCAAAAGAATTAATAATTAAAACAGCACTGTTAGACATATGTTATTAAAAATGTTTAACTAATCATTAAATTGATACACATACCTGAGGAATAATTGTCAACTTTGATCTCAAATTATGCAATCCTATTTTTGAAATATCAATGTTATCAATAGATATTGTTCCAGAAACTGGTTCTATAATTCTAAATAAAGCTAGAGTAATTGATGATTTGCCTGCTCCTGTTCGCCCAATAATGCCAACCTACGTAAATAAAATTTGCATAAAAACATATTAATCAACAAATAGCATTCAATTTTTCAGTCATATTACACGAACATATATATTTATATTACACATACACACACTCAAATTAACTTTTTAAAAAAATTATTGGACAACATTTAAATTTTTTTAGGAGGAATAATTTACGAAATGAAACCATATACAATCAGCATAGAATAAATTATTCAATGAAATACATTCATGATTCTTTTTTAAATTGTATTTAAACACTGGTGTGAAAATATATTACTATGTAATCTTTCATTATGAGCAATTATGTCCATTATGTCTTTAATAGTTAATACAACTCTTAGAATATTAATTAATATTAGAAATCCAATAAATATTATGAGGAAAAGAAATTAAAGTTATTTTCCTCTTTGCAGAGTGTAATAGGAACAATACACATACACAGAGTTTTTAAGGCTGTCTTAGCCTAAGGTTAAATTTCCCAAACAGAACTTGGAACATATTTCCAGATACAAAATCGTTCCACTTTTCATGAAAGTCCGATGTTGTAACATATACATCAATTTATGATATAAGAACATTCTTATAATGCAATCTTTTTTTTTTTTTTTTTGAACATATAAAGCCCAAAACTTATTTAGCATTACAGTACAGGAGGAGACAAAAAATGGAACACATTCTATTCCACAAAAAAGGGACTGGATTCAAACAGAAATGAGCTGTAGTATAAAATAAGCAGTGTTCTAAAAAAAAAAAATAATAATAAAAAATATAGCAAAGTCAGAATATAAAATTTATGTTCCAACATTCTGTTAACAGGGGGAAAGTTCTGATTTTCAGTCCTATTATGCAACATTATGAAAAGACAGCCTTAAAAATATTTTTCAGTTCACTTTTCCCTATTTGGGACTGTGATCCCAAAAAAATAAATGAGCTTTCAAATTTTTAAAATAAGTAAATGTCAGAGATACAAAATATAGTCGTATATTAAACACAAATATTAAACTATAGTATATTTGAAATTGTTTTGAAAATTCATCGAATTCCAATACGCCAAAAGACAAGTAATTTTAATCTTTTTCAGGCCACAGTCTACTTCAAAATGTGAAAAAAGGAGAAAATTCTAATAAGACTTGTAATGAAAACCTGAAATTTCATTTAATCACATTAATTTTTGAAAATTATAAAAAAATTAATATTAATTTTGTAATATAATTCAAGTATATATACACAAAAATTAAGTGACATACAAGTCACCTTACCTTTTCTGATGCCTCTATGGAAAGATTTACTTCTTTTAATACAAGATCAAGATTTTCTCTGTATCTAGTACTATAATCATCAAAAGATATGCGACCATTCTCAGGCCAGTCATTAGACAATCCATCACATGATAAATCCCAAGGTGCCTATAAATATTATTAAAATATTTATATAATAACCAATATTTGTTATCAAAAAATTTAATACTTTTAATTATGATGTGTACATTTTGTCGATAGTATTCACATACAGACCTAAAAATTTCAATAGAAAAATATATTATGTTTTACTAACAAAGCTTGGGAGAAAAAAGTAGTGAGTGAATGAATGTGTAGGTTATTTGTGCAAGAGCCAGATGTGGCTATGGTGCACCAAACAAGATTTAACTGTGGTGAACAAAATTTAAAAAAAAAAAAAATGGTTGACAAGAAAGAGGGTCGAAAATTGAGAAGGATCACTAGGGTAATCCGGGGGTGCATCACCCGTGTTTACCACAGACAGTAAACTCCGTGGGAGAGAGAAAAAAGTAAGCAATTAGTTTACTTACTTTTAGAAGTCGCAACATAAAATAAAATGGCAAGAAATAAAAATTAAATTTTTTTTCTTAACTGATAAATAGATGATATGTTTGATTTATCCCCCCTGTTTAATGAGTTCTGACAGTATCAATGAGGTTTAATGTATACATTGTATTCTGTTTGCCTCGTTTGAAACAAGAAATTTTTTATTTACTCGCAACTTGACATAATACCTTCTTTTAAATTTTGAAAAATATACCTATATGATACTTGTAATGCATAAAACTTATTTTTCAAAAAAAAAAAAAAAAAGTAACCGATAACACTTAAATACAATGTATAAAAAATTTATAAATTCATACATGACTGAAAATTCTATCAAAAAAAGATTCATTAAAAGATTTTAAAAACTATATAACAATATACCTCTGAATTAAGGTGACAGAATTCATTTACTCGCTCAACTGCAATAGATTTATCTTCTAATTCTGCATTCATTCTCACCAACCATTTTAAAGCTTCTGTTACCTAATAAAACAAACAAAATGTTTACAAATAATATCAATTTAATAATGTTAGGAGTACAAATAAATATGTATAACAAAGCAATAAAATATAATTCATTTTAGAAATAATAAATATGGTGACTATTTTTATCAAAGAGCATAATCTTTACAATTTTAGAACTCAGCAAAATACTTGATAATATATGATACTTGAGTAAAATAAATACTTGATATATATACAATATATATATATATATATAATCATTTTGTCATCATCAGATATCAGGCAGCATGTTTAGTACTCAACTTGTACTTTGTATTCTTTATAACTTTTTTATCACTTCAACACTGTTAGGCTTAAATTATCACTTTTCCTTCCATTTCATTTTTGAAAAACAGTTATCTCTGTTTAAAAAATTAGCATTTTCAATGGTAAATTTTGTGTGAATACCAGCAAAGATGTAGTTTTCTTTCTATACTCAGGCCTACCAATAGACCAGCTGAAATAAAGTTTAAAATTTTCATCTATATATATCTGTGGTTCAGGTTTGATTCGTTTTGTGGATTCACAAAGCCACAAGAAGCTCAGATTCAGTAGGCAGAATTTCATAAAAAGAAACCAGGAACAGGCTTTTGATACATTAATAAAATTTGTTGAATCTCACAAATACAATTATTAATTCGTAAATGTGTTTAATTCGCAATAATTTTATGAAGAATATATCCAAGTTACAGAAGCAATGTGATATCAGATACTAATTTGTGCCATAGAGTAGTTCGTTGCAGCTTGTTTTAACTACCATTATATATTGTAATCATTTTTTTTTTTAGTGCTGCACTTTTTGTCAATACAAAATTATTCAATCGCATTAGTGTTAAACATTTGAATTTAATTATGTAGTGACTAAAATAATGAAATTCTTTGTTGAATATCTATAACGTATACACAGGTTCAGAGTGAGCATAAATGCATTACACACATTGTAATCACTTAATTTTTTTTATCTAGAGTAAACTCATCTTTGATATCACTAAGATGTTACTTACTTGCTGAAATTTATTTAATGAATAGTAATGAAGCATTTTCAAATTTAAAAAACTACAAAATTTAACAAAACACATTACTTACTGTTAGAGAATATGTTACAATAAGACCCACAACAGCTGGACCTAACATATGACGGTTTTGAATGGCTAATAAAGTAGCAATAAGAATAATTACACTTCCAAGAGTATTCAAACAAAAGGCAAGCCACCTGTAACATGTTTTAAAATATGTTAATGAAAGCACAATATCTAAATTAAGAAACTGTTAAGGAAATTATTTTACTTCAAAGAAAATTTTCACAAGTTAATAAACGAATGGAAATAGCATTAAAATCAAGCATTATTAGAGGTGTATAATATAAAACAAATATAACTACTTTTACATTAGAAACGCTGAATTTAGAATATACATAGCTTCAATTCATTCATAATTGTGAGTAAAATAATTATTTTCCTATAATTTTTTAAATATTTTTGTAGCGACTTCTTTCTACAGCAGCGCCACTGGTTAAAAGGCCTTACTCAACCAGCCTGAGGGGATATCTTTTCGGCCTGATTGGTAGGCCCGTCGCCTTCGGATCCCTTGGTCCAGGGTTCGAATCTATGCTGCCGTTTCGCGACCGCCACAAGTGGTGACCCCGGACAAGAACACTAGATGGCGGCACGACTGCCTTTACTACTGATTGCTTATGCCCGACGATCGCCGTTAGTGGTGACTCACGGCTTGAGCACTAGGTGGCAGCACGGTGTTTGCATATGTTCCGATGCAAAAAACGCTTGTCTCTGTGTGTCTTAGGACAAGCGCGTGCGACTCACTACTAGTGATATTCCTGTTCTGGCGCACGTTTCGGCGCCTTCTGAACAAAGATGGCGCACGTTTATCTCCATTCCGTATCATCACGCTGCGATGATACTGGAGGGGGAGTGTGTAGCGACTTCCTTCTACAGCAGCGCCACTGGTTAAAAGGCCTTACTCAACCAGCCCGAGGGGATATCTTTTCGGCCTGATTGGTAGGCCCGTCGCCTTCGGATCCCTTGGTCCAGGGTTCGAATCTGCACTGCCGTTTCGTGACCGCCACATTTTTAAGTCTTAAAATAAACATACATTCCATGATGACTTAAATAACTAATATTCTATCAACTTGTTTTAAGTATACAAATAAGAAAAATCAAAAAACTTTTCCTGTCTAATTTAAATTATGACAACAGAAAGTGAAAGACAAAAATGATGCTTCATGTTTGATTTTTTTAAAAAAAACAGAAATAAATTAAAGGAGTGATTTATAATATTTAAAGAAAATTATATATTGCTTTACAATGTACAAACTAAATTTTATAATATAAAATATATATCAAAAATTATGAATAATACTGGCCTGAAAAATTAGTAAAAATAAAGTCATTAATTAACTAAAATATATAATCTCCATAACTTTATCTTATTTCACTTCAGTAGCAAATTTACAAAAGAATATAATTTACCTATTGCATGAAAAAGTATTAAATACGCATACGCAATATCTGTCTAGTTTTTCTTCAAATGTTTGAATAAAGTCTTTTTGCACCCCATAAGCAGTTATGGAAGATACACCTTGAATAGATTCCATAAAAAGACTATAAATAGGTGAGCGACCAGTTGATTCCAATCTTTTAATTTGTCGAAAAGTATTCAGATGTTGTTTCTGAAAGAAAAATAGTTTTGAATTAAATATTGCATGAAAAAAGCATAATTTTCTAAAACTGTTCAAATGCAGAACAATAAAATAAAAACTAACAAAAGCAACTAAGTATTTCCAATTTCTAGATATTGAGAAATTATATAAAACCATTTAATTTAATCTTATCAGAATTCTAAAATATTTCATTTGAACAACAGATTAAATTAAATTATTAGTATGAAGCATGAAATTATTTATAGTGGTAAATAATTCGAGATAAAAACCAACGTTTTTAAAAACAACGTTTTTATATAGTGGCAAAATTTATTAACAAAGATTATTGAAATATTAGTTAAAACTGGTCGCAAATATCTAAATATTGCATTGTTAGGCAAGTAAGAACGGTTCCCGAAATTTCAGAACTCTAGCTTGATGGGAAGTTGGTTAATTTAACGATAGAAAATTTGATGACACACACACACACACACAGAAACACGAACCAAGTGAAATACATAAAAACGTTAAAAGTAACTAAAATTAATTAATTAATTAATTCTGTAAATTAAATGGTTGGAATGCAGTTTAACCCAATCACTCTTGGCGACAAGAATTATTTGGCAGTATTTTGCCAAATGTGGCTACCCTGGTCCGTTTTACGGACTTAACGTTCAGCCAAACAAAAAAATCGCCAAGTTTGATGCCAATTTTTGAAATCGCGCCAAGTGGTTGGGATAAACTGCATTATTGAAGAAAATACTAGCTAAAACTTGTCGCAAATGTCCAAATATCGTATTGTTAGGCTAGTGAGAACGATTCCCAAGGTTTCAGATTTCTAGCTTGATGGGAATTTGGTTAAATTAACGATCGAAAATTTGATGACACACACACACACACACACCAAGTGAAATTCAGAAAAACGTTTTAAAAAAAAGGAGAGATTACTCTCAATAACTAATGAAAGTTTCATCACAGCAGGATAAAAAGGTATTAGTGTCAATTACTTAAAAGAAGCTAAATTCTGATGTTAATGGAATAAATTAATCAACTTAAAAAAATACCTGATCAATTAACTTATACAAAGAAGTTTTCAATCACAGAAACCTTTTTATTAATATTGAAAAAATATATAAGATAGCCTGTGTTTCATATTTCCTTCGTATTTGATCATTATTTCCACAGATATTCAAGACTATATGTTAACATTTCGTACTTTTCCGTTAGCTGAGTAACAGACAAAAACTCTCATACTTAAAAGTTGGTCCAGTTATCTCTAAGCAGTAATAGCCATTACTTGGTGATAAAAATTTAATAAAAATAAAAGATCATAAGTGTCAAATTTTCTTTCTGCATCAACATTACGGCTCAGTGAATAACCACATGAACTTTTAAGCTTGGTGGTTTCCGTATGGTTCCCAGTTGGTCTGGTAACAGAAAGGAGTTGAATGTTTTTTGCATAAATTACAAAAGACCAAAATTTTTAAAACTTTTTTCTCAATAGTTTCTTTTATACCTACTTTTTACTAAAAGTCCTTAACATTTTATTTTATCAGTACAATAAAAATATGCTTTCAATATTATAAGTTAAAATAAAGCAAATTGTTCACTCGCCAGTGAGTGAGTGAGTGAGCGACTGTGAGGTTTAATGGCGCAAGAGCCAAGGTAGACTATGCTGCGCGAAACATTTGTTAAAATGAATTAAAATATATAATTTTTTAAACAGGAAACATACAGAAGGTAGTAATATAGGTTAAAAGTTAAAAAAACAAATTTGGTGTAAAAGGCCAATGTGTTTTAAAAAAGCAAAAAAGTTATAGTGGGGGGTTTCCCTGATTGAAAAATGATGATTAAAAACAGGACACATAATTAAAATGTGATGGATCGTGTAAAGGACATGGCACAAAGGACACTCGGGAGAATTTCACTCACCAATAATTAAAAATTATAAACTAATATTACTAAACCTCAGATCATAATTTTGATTACATATATTTCCTGAACTACAAAAAGGAATTGCATGCAAACTAAGTATCACGGCATAATGAATCCAAATACCTAAAAAATATTTGGTATGTTAAAACTCCCTTCATTTGTAACTATAATTTAATATCTATTTTTAGAATTATATCTTTTTCAGCAGTTTTGTGTTTTTGAATTGGAAAACAGTTTGGACAAGCATTTAAAACAAAGGGTGGCTCATTTTTAAATACCACCCCCTCTTCTTTTTTTTTTTAAAATTTTTATAACAAAATATTTCTGATAAAAATTTATGAAATTTTTTATCAAATTTTTCTAGATGGAAAAGAATTTACAAAAAAGCATCAATAACAACAATTTTTCACCCATTTATAATGCCAATTTTATCAAATTGTGATGAGAATTTCAAGTTATTAAGAAATGTTCTTTTAAACAACTATACTTCACTATGACTTAAACAGCACATATGAAAAAATTGTCTGAAATGCATATTATTGCAAGAATTTTTATAGTTGACTTTTTATAATGATACCTATGTATTTAAGAAATCAATTCCACCTTATTGTAAATATTCAGATATGTTAACAAAAGGAAAGGAAAAAAAGATTTATAAAATGAATGAATAACAAAGAACAAATTTTACCTGGATGAAATAATATATAGCTCCAAGTGGAATAAGAGAAGATAGAAAGATTGGTGTATTCATTCCAATTATGAAAAAAGATGCAGCAGTACTAAAGATACAGTTATACCATCCTTCAATTCGGTAAATTATTTGGTTATCTAGGATTTCTAAATCTGTTGTAAACCTGTAATGAATTAAGAAGTCCAGAATCATAACTCAAGAAATTAAGATTCATTTAAAAAAAAAAGTTCCAAAGCATATATATTACTACAAACTTTTCTGAAATATTAGCCTTTGTACAAAAATTAATTTATTATTAAAAAAAAAAAATTCTGCTTGAAAAAGTATTTCTAAATGTTTACTTTAATTTCTTTTAAAACCATGCATAGTCACATGAAAAAATCCACACATATATATCATTTTAAAAAATTAAATATTTAAGAAATTTCATCAGGCATATTTAATTGGTTTTTAAATATGGCTAGCAGGTTTGAATAATTAGAAAAAGATAAAATTATGCTTGATAAACAAATTGTATTTTTGGTTTATTCATTGTATGAAAATACCAAGTTACAAAGTAAATACTGTAAGAAATGAACATACTTAAGCCAAATGACAGTTTTAATAAGATAATCACCAGCACAAAAAATAAGTTAATTATCTACAAGAAAGTAAATAAAAAATTGACACTGAAATAAATTCTTTTCCAATAAGGAAAAATGAGTATATCTTACCCTCAATTGATCTGAAACATTATATGATACACAAAGTTAATTTAATTTAAACAAAAAATTGAAGTACCATTAATACTAAGAAATACACATCAATTTTTTATATAATTTTGAAAGTAGACCAAAAAACAAGATGAAGAATAATGATTACCTGTTAATGATTCTTCCCACAGGAGTAGCATCAAAGAAATGCATAGGTGACTTCATAACACTATCCAGCATGAACTTGTGATATCTTTCAGATGCTCTAGTGGCTCCAAATACCAATAATAAAGTTCCCAAAAAGGAAGATGATACTGAAACATACGAAAAATTTACACTATAAACATTATTAAAAACAAGATTATGGCTGAGTTTTTTTTTTTTTTTACATTACTTGTTGTCATTTGCTAACAACAAACCATTCCCTTTCGACAGAACATATTATAAAATTTATTTATATTTTTATTCATCTTTTTTGTACATTCAGGATCAATAATAGTAAAATTTATAATATTACATTAAAATGTTGATGTTTTATGAAATTTCAACAATCAAAACAATTAGAAAAGATAATGAAATATTATACATTTCAATGCAAACTTTGAAAAAGTAATAATTTTTTCCTTTGATGTAGAAAACCAATAATTTAAATCCATTTTTCAAAAACTGAATTTCTAGTTTTGACTGAAATCAATTTTTCATAAGGACGTGCAGCTGCTTGGATGCAAATTAATCTAGGAAAAAAATTTAATTGAACAAGAAAGATTTTACACCATAATAATAATAAAGAAATTAAACAATCCAACACTATATCATCATTAAATTAAAAGTACTGCAAAAATGCATTTTAAAATACATAAAATGTTCACAAATAATCATAATTTTCAAACCTTGGGCTGTTCCAAGAATTCCATATATTGATAATCGCCACATGGTACTAGCAGCGTCATGAGTTCTGTTGTAAGACACATCAGAACTCCACTTGCTAAGCCAGATATTTGCACTTGCCTATAAAACAATAACATAATGTACACATGAAAAAAATTAATAAATAATAAAATTCGTCGCAAGAAAAATATTCTTTAAATAGCTGTGCAACAGGTCAGTTAAATATTCCTACAGAGTTCTTCAGATACTCATTAAAGATATTCCATAACATATCAAATGTACTTTGAAAATGCAAGTTCATGAAAAAATGCATGCAATTGTGCTAGACATATCTGACACATCTACTGATGATAGCATTTTTGATTTAGTTCGTAATAAACATGCACACTTGTTATACAGTGGGTGAATAGTTGGAGTTCATTTATTCCTAATTTTAATTTGTTTTATATTGTTTGTACCTGTAGATTGATTTTTCACTGTACACTGATTTAAATTTTTTTAATAAAATGTGTTTGTTTATAAATATGTATATGATTTCATTATTACACTTTATTGAACAATTTGAGATAAATTATTTAAATAATCAAGTGATGAAAAAATTCTAAAGTTATGGAACATATCACATTATTATATGTTGATGTATTTTTACAAAATTTTTCATGGTTTTCTGAGGCAGTATCTGACGTTTAAAAATGTAGATAGCATAAACATACATATACAAACACATTTAAAAAATAAAGATTTAATAATCTAAAGATTAGCACAATAATAATCAGAAACTTCATTAAATCATAGATATAGCACAACTATTAAATTTACAAAGAATAATAAATGTGAGAAAAATCTCAAGCTAACAAGTATAGTTCAAATTCTTTAATTTCCTTTCTAATTTCTAAAATAGATTGTTAGTATATAGATTTCAAACACACTATGTACCCAAAACTTTTCCTTCGATTAATTAAATTTTCTGCAATCAATTATTTTTCTTTTCAAAACAAATTAGACTGTCACATCTCTTTATTTTAAATATAAATTCAATATATGTTTTACTGAGGATTATTTCTAAGAATGCAAGTACACAAAACAAGTAGTTTAGTTAAATAATCCTATATCATTCCCATTTAAAACTAGTAAACAGAAAAGAAATCTAATTGTGTTACTAATGTAATATCTCTAAATGATACAGCATTTGATAAATAATTCAATAATAAGTGTAAAAATATTTTATTCTTATATAAATCAAAAGTAATAAAAAGATTTCAAACATAAAAGTTTAAAAATTCTTGCAGTAAAACAATCTCATTTCAATTTAATTAAATAAAGTTTTAACTACAATTACTTGCTTATTAATAAATTTTACACTTACCTCAAATGTTGCATATAAGAAATATCCAAGAGCACCTGCTATACAGAAATGTAAGCCCATTTGTTTTGCATAATTCCAATAAATAAGTCTATTCACCTGCAAAGAAATGTACCACAGCAAAATAAGAATTTGTTTTATAACAAGCATGTCAGATTTGCAGTCCGTTGCAAAAATTTTAACAGTTCATTCTATATAATAATAAAAAAATCTGAATCTAAATTCTTACAATTCTCAAATAAATTTAAATAACATGAAATTAGAAAGACCAAATTTTACAATTTAAATTAATTCAAAAAAATTCAAAGAGCGTATAAATCAATGAAGGTAGTCATTTACATTATAGAATGAAATAAGCCGCTACTCAGATCTAGCATTACGAGCTTTTATTTTGAGACCAAATTAGAAAAAATTGGGCATCACCCTTGTTGCCTGGCCTTATATTTGAGGCCAGTCACAATAGCTTTTGGATAGTTAAGATTTAATTGTAAAAAACTGTAATCTAAGGTAAGAAATTAGTCACTAAGAAGTGACAATTAAAAAATCAATTTAAAGTTTATACCTGTTCTTTCAAAAATATTATTCTTTTCAATTTATATATAGGGAGATTTTTTGTAGGATGACACTCTGAAAAACACCCAAGTGGTGGTGTGCATGAGAAGCATAGCATATGGAAAGAGAAGCAAAAGATGGGGCTTGAAAGTCATACAAGAAGGATAGGAGATTTAAGTGCAAGGACAAAGGAATGTTATAATATAGGAAAATTAGTATTTCTCAGGAATTAGATTTTGTCAAGTGCAAGGGTGCCAGAACATTATTGCATGGTCTTAGCACTTGAGATTCAATATATGTATTTGAATGAATCTTTGTTCAATTTGTAAATGTTTTCATCTACCCAACATTATAAATAGACATTAGTATTTGTGAATAATCACTTCTTTACATTTATACTCCTAATCATAAAACAGTAACTCCCATTTATATATATATAATACTTTTACTTATTCATAAAATCTTAAATCATGTTTATTTGGTTTCTACTAGGTTTACAGGTTGGCATGCTAGTGTTATGGACTTTTATTTTAAACCAATGATAAGCAATTTTCTAAAATTTAAATAAAATTCAGATTTAAAAAAAAAAAACTACTGTTCAAGCAAATCCAAAATATTGGATATGGTTTTTAGCTTAATTAAAGAAAGGGGAAGGGAATTAAAATTTTAAAAAATGACATATTTGCAACATTATCCATATTTCGAGTTCAAGAGTGCTTTTACTAAAAAAATTTCATAACAAATTTTGGGTTTCCCCCCATCAATCTCAATACCCATAAATTAAATAAAATCAATTAACACAATTTCCATAAAAATTTTTTTTAATTACTGTTGAATTTATATTTATCTTTAATTGGCAAATTAAACAAATAGCTTTAAATATTATGCTTAATTTTACCAACATACAATTACTTTTCCTACTAGTTTTATCAAATCACATGTCCATAAATTTAATGCTTCCTTCAAATATTTAGTATTTATCCACTAAATAACATTACATTCAATCGATTTATAAAGTACACAAAAATTAGATATAAAGGTTATTGAAAAATTTCTACGTTATAAATTGTTTCTATTAAAAAAATTTTAAGTTATACACCAATCATATATTTTACAAAATTTGCAATTCCATTAAGACACTATAAATCCAAACATACACCGCCAACTTCCATATTTTCTTCACCAGTCAGTCTATACTTCACTTCATCCTCCAAACACTTAGCTGCATTTATAACCAATTGATCTCCAGCACCAGATTCATTATCTCTGGAAGCTGCTGAATCCTTTGAGTTCAATCGGGATATACTTATTCTGAAAGTATATAAGCATGTAACCAAAGAAACTATAAAAATACAAATAAAAAAAGTAGAATATTAATTGATCCATTGCAAAATAATTCAAATTTAAAAACAACCTTTCATTTTCTGATGCAATTTCTTCAGTGTCCTTCATATTAGAATGTTCTTCTACAAAACTTGCAAATGACCCTTTCTTACTCATCAAATCATTATAGGAGCCAATTTCATCAACTTCACCATCTTTCATGCTTACTATCATATCCACATTCCGCAATACTGATACATCATGAGTGACAAGGATCCTAGTCTACAAAAAGAATTTATTAATTATTTATTTTTTAAAAAAAAGGAATTACATTTACCTTCACATGTTCAAATGTAAGATTTAATTATGGTATATCTATTTATATAAAAAAAAAACAAATGCAAAGATGAATTTTAAATAGTATTCCAATGTTTTCTTAATATCCTAGTTTATAAAGCTCAATGTTGCTCAAGTTGAATAAAAAAGTAATACTTGTGCAAAATACCATCTTTCAACTGTTTCCACCAAATTTGAAAAATGGCACCAAACTATGTGTTATTCTGTCAATAATGGAAAGTGTCACAAGTTGCACTGTTGCTAAATGTCAACATTTGAATTGGCACTCAACTCTGAACTTCCAATACCAATCCAACTCCCAACACAAAGACATTAATCCACAATAAATTTAATGTGCATCCGTCCTGCCATGTGACAAGTTTTAATGAACAAGTTTTAAGGACTTGATAGAAACATTACCTGTCATGAGTTTGAGTGTTTTTCCTTCTTAAGAGTTTCTACTGAAACCACAAGTATACTTTCTTCAAAAACAATAAGAGAGAATATTGAACTTGGATCCAACACTCTTTAAGGCACATGGAAAACTTATAAAACTGAAGAATTAAAGAGTTGCAAAATTTGAACACTTCTAACTTAACAAGATTGTTATAACTTTTTAAGATTTGAAGACTGATAAGCATACTCAAAAAGTTTAAAGACTGTGGGGCCTAGCCAAATGACAGAATAAAATGAATCAAAGGAACTATACACCACCTTTTCAATTCATATTTCAATGAATTTATATGGCAAATTCATATTGAAGAGAACTCATTCATAGCCAACTTGAAAGGAAATAAAGGTCTTTAGCAGTCAAAATTATTGGTTTAAGTTCAGCTGGAACTACACTTAATATAAAAAATGCTAAAAGTTGTTTTATTTTAAATGCAATTTTTTTTAATTAATGGTGTGATAGTTTTAGTAAAGAATGCAAGTTCTGAAAAATCAAGCAATCCTAGCCAAACATACACACCAACCCAAACTTTCACAATTACTTAAATAAACTGGAAAACTAACTTACACTGTGGAGAATTGCAATCATTATAACCAGAACAAAATTTATATTATGAAAGGCATTTCCAGTGTGATACATAGAGAGCACTTTACACATCTATAATATTCAGTATGATTAAAATCCATAACCAACATTACAGTAACATTACCTTCCCCCTCCTTGATTATTGGGTGCACTTATAATCAATTAACTATTTTTAAACTTAAACAATCACTTTAATTTACTTATATCTTTACACAATATGGAAAATTAAATTATACTTCTGTTAAAATGTTATTTTCATTTCATACTTTTTTGGTTCTTATTCAACTCAATAATAGTTTAATTTTAATGATTATTGTACCCTATACTTAGGTAGCCAATTAGACAAATGAAATGCTCTGACTGATTCATAGTAAAACCTTAACTAGCTTTTTCACTTATTGAAAAAGTATCTAGTTTTGTTTTGTTTTTATAATAAAAATTATATATGTACCAACTTTTAAATGATTATCCAATAAAATATCAGATTCATGCATGAAAAATAGCCAGATCAATTAAACTACTAATTAGATTAGATGCTATATTAAAATAAATATTTTAATCTAAACTACTATTAATAATTCTAATGAAAGAAATTAGTTTAACTATACTCCAAGTTACAAATTTTCACTGAATAAATACACCAGATAAAAAAAACAAGAAATAAAATATACAGGAAACAAGTTATTTTAAGTGAATTTTCAAAATTGAATGAAAATTCCTGATTAAAATTTTTAACATTTAAACACAGGAAAAAATAAACATGATAGAAACTTTTAAAATTCAAAATGAAACAATGAATAAAATTAAAATTAGGATTAAAAGCTTTAATGTTTTTTTTAATTTTATTTTAAACTTATGCCACAATATTATTTTCAAATAATAAACATAAAAAATCATTACGAAACCATCTGATATAGCCAGGTAAGCTTCTAATTTTGCTTCAGATCTATTAAATTTGCTTTTAATAAGTTAATTTTGTGATTGCACTCACCTTGTTTTGAAGTAAGCCATTGTTACCAATAATATCATTAAATAAAGATTTCCTAACATGAACATCAACAGCACTCAGAGGATCATCCAAAAGATATACATCTTTATCTTGATATACTGCTTGAGCTAAATTGACTCGTAACTTTTGTCCTCCACTTAAATTAACACCCTGTAATGTAAAGAAATGAGATTACATAACCATATTAAATTTAAAATGAATAGATAAAAATAAAACCTTTTAGTGTTGAATTAAGTATTTGATACTTAAAGAGTTATACTTTAATAATAACAATAATTTCTTGCACATTATTCTTACAGAAACAAGAAAGAAATATTGGTCCAAGATATACAATATGAAAATTCATTGATAAATATTGATATAATAGATAGAAGACAATTAATTAGTTATATTTTTTTAAAAAGAGATTTGAATCAATATTCATGATAAAATACAATATAGAAAGATATGCACAAATCAATATATGAAGTGGATAAAGCAAATAAACTAAACAATCAAGTTTTTGTACTTCCAATAATTTATAAAATAAAATAGATAAAATTAAGTTAACCCTGAAATATTTATTACACTTAATTTAGATTTTTTTTTATTCATAGGCATTAAAAATAAGAATAGATGTAGAAATGATTACCTATGAGAAATATACTATATCACAGCATATTGAAAAGAAATTGAACAAATTGAAAAGAAATAACTTCAAAAGTAAAAATTGAGGTTTCATATTCATGAATTTTTACATAAAATTAATTGCTGAAACATAGAGAAGCTGAAAAAAAAATTACATTTTTACCTTTTCTCCAATTTCAGTAGCATCTCCAGCCGGTAAAATTTCCAGGTCTGCTCTCAAACAGCACAAATCCAAGATTTTATTGTACTTTTCTTCCACCATATGCTTTACCAATAATACATTATCTTTTAATGATCGATTAAGTACCCAATTCACTTGAGGAACATAGGCTACACTACCCTATTTATAAAAAAAATCAACATTTTCAACATTATTCAAACATACAAATTACTTCAATGGATGCAATAAAAAAAGAACAATAAAATGTATTTGAGCATAAATGAATTTCCAAAACTAGACAAATAGATGGATATATTACTCATTAATGTCCCAATCAGAAACAGCACAAGGGCAATTGGCAATTGATCTTGTAATTGTTGAGCCTTGTTTAAGCAATGACATTTAGAATGGTACACCACTCTCCAAACTTCCACACCTTTCCAATGCCAGGACTTTCGGCCTAAAAAAACTTAACGTGCATCATCCAAATCATATAGAAGATCTGAAGTGGAATCAAGACTCAAATCCGTAACATGGCGACAACAAGCCAGCTGTGAGCTAGCAACCATGGTCACTCGGCTATCACAGCCTGACAAATAGATTGAGGAATTTATATATATGGAAAACACTTAATGATTAAAATGGAAATCTTATAAAATTGTTTGAGCCTAACTCATTAATTATCAATTAAAAAATATAAATATTATTATGGAATGAAATAGTAATTATTTTTACAGTTTAATCAACCTTAAAAAATGAATCACTACATATATCATTATATATATATATAAACAATTCAATATATATTACTAATGTCACAAAAATAATAAACTACTTTTCAACAAATCCTTAAGAACTACATAACAGCTAAATATTCCCTTCAAAAATAAGTTTCTTCTATTCATAAATTAAAGGATAATTAAAATTTAGTCTTATTGAAAAAGAACAGGCAATTCGAGCTGCTCAGCCTAGTTTTCAAAAAAAAAAAAAAAAATCGCATCAATTAAATTTATGTTGTATTTTTTTTAACAATTACATTCATGCAAATTAAAAACTTTAAACAAATCAATAAAGTGAATAAATAAATTTCATAACAAATTAATGAATTGAATAAAACAAATAATAAACTGCATAAATTATTAATATTGAATAAATAAATAAAAATTTAATTTGCATAAATTAATTTAAATTAAAAACTATTGAAAAGTCATAGACAGAAATCATTTCGACACACAACGATTTTAATAGTGATTTATGTATGACACATCTGGCTGCGAGATAACATTTGCAGTTCAATATATGACAAACTAGTCACAAAAGAGTTAATAACATTTTAATTGCAAGCTGATTTTAAAAAAATACATCAAAAATTTGTTTTCATTTTCAACCAATACTATATATGGTATACAGTGCTATATATATTATTAGATGAGAGATTAAATGTAGCATTTACAATTGGAAAATTTAAAATAAAATTTCTTATTCTCACAATAATTTAATACTACATTTTGAAAATGTAAGCAATTTTTTTAATTCACATTGAAAACAAAACTTGCATTCACAAAATTCCTTTTTTTATTTATTTCATCTAGGCTAAATTTTAGAAACGCAATAAACTATAGCTCTAATTATAAAACTATATCTTAACACAATTGAAACATAATATTTTATCAAATTAAAAATTACACTTATTAACAAAGAATTTGTTGAACTTATATTAATTACTAATAATTAAATTTTCAATGCTACTATTTAAATACAGAGGTCAGAAATTCTCACTTGGGCTTCATAACTGTTACTCTGTTGCAGTATCTTATCTTGACTTCTTAAAATCACCATCAGTAATTCATCTAGCTTATTTTCTCAAACCAGATATATTTTATATTTGCTGTTTATTTCATCTACTTCAATATTTCCTTGCTCCAAAATCAAAACCCAACAGAATATTTCTCAATATTTGCATTTTCAAGAGCAGCCAAGAAAATGTTAACAAATGATGCATAATAAGCCATTCAAGGAACTATTGTTTTAGTGAAGGATAAAAAGATCACTTAAGCACTTTGTAATTCTTATTTTATCTGAATATCTTTTTTAATGAATGAGTGAATTAATGAATGTTTGAATGTGGGAATGAATCGATCAATCAAATTTCCATTCTGTTGTCATTTTATCATATGCTTCACTTTTAATGTTTAATTGAATAATCCAATACTTATTTTTAAAGAAGTTAGCATCCTCTGTTGTTAAATCTGTTATAGTTGAAGTGTGATGTGCATGAAAGCCTTAATTAGATTTTATTAAAGATATTATTTTAAAAACATTCTAAAATAGCAATAAATCCTGAAATTTTGAAATATACTTTTCAATATGGTAAGTATTTAATATTTATGTTAACTAATATTTACGTAACATGTGGAAAAAAATTATTCAAATATATTTACTTAAAATACATAAACTACTTTGGCAAGGAAATTGTATTCTGTTTCAAACAAATTTTACTCTAACTTGTAACATAATCAAAATCTCAAATTGAATTATAACTACAAATAACTTATTGAGATTAAAAAGGTATTTTAGAAACAAATTTTTTACTAATTTCTTCCCCTGCTGGCAAATGGCATCAGTATAAACTTTCTAATAACTTTTGATTCAACATATAAGAAATTTCACATACAATGTTTTAAAATTCTAAATATTAAGGTTGCAACTCAAACAATGAGAAAAAAATTACTTTTATATCCACTGATCCACTCATTTTATACATTTCACCTAATATGCTAGACAACAAAGAAGATTTTCCAGATCCTACTGGTCCAATAACAGCAATCAACTTGCCTTGAGGAACATGTAAATTAATGTTTTTCAATACACAATCAGAATCGGTTGTCCAAGAGAATGAAGCATTTTTAATGGTCATAGCTTCACCTGAAACAGAGAAATTTAAATTTCTTAACATAATATAAAAAATAGATTTCTCTGATTTTTAATAGCATGTATCTTTCCTTTGGAGGGAAGAATGAAAAAAAGTTGCAAAATTAAATACAATACATTTAAAAAAAAAAAAAAATGGGAGAACTGCTGAATAAAAAAAAAATTTAATTTTGAAAAAAGAATACTGATAAAAATATGAAGTTATTAATCAATACAATAATTAGAAACAATATAAACAAATTATTTAACTATACAACAAATCAGAAGTTAAATTATAAATAAATAATATAATTTATGGTACAGCACTTAAATAACCCATTATCCACATTCAAAAATATTAATAATCTCCTGATATAAAACCAGTTATTCAATATCTAGCTAATATATGTATTTTAAACACTTTAAAATTTAATAAGGATAGGATGTACAGAACAAATACAAAAATATAATACACTTTTTCAAACACAACGGGATATTATAAATTCAGTATGAAACAACCACATAATTGACAACTTTTTTTTGCAAAAAATGAAATAAAAGAGGTTTAAAAAGCAAAATTATAATGTTCACGAAGGTGAAAATATGGGAATTTTGTCTGTGACATAACTGTTTTAGGTAAAAGAGTGAAAAGTAATCTGCAGTATTCCCTAAATAGAAAAAAAAAAAAATCAACACATATACGTTTTGTAATAGTTAATATGATATTTCAACAACATGACTTGGCTGAATCGGTAGTCTGGAGGGCCATCAATTATTTGGAAGCAGGTTAAAAAAAAATCTGATGTAGTGGAAATGACAGGAGTTTCTTAAAGTGTTCTTTTCAGGCTACAAGACTAAGTTTTGGAATTTTGAAATGTTCAGCAAAGATCAGGATTAAGGTCATCCAAATGAATAACATAAAATAAAGATCAGTTTTTAACATTTAAGACTGATATCCGAATTGGACATATGATCCATCTTCACACAACCAGAAGCATCAGCATTATGAAGCCCAATTTGGTGGAGGCAGAGTAATGGTCAGGGCTGGTATGTCTATAAATGGCCACACAAACCTACATACATTAATAGGGTAGGAGCACTAATGGTTGAGCAATATAGAGATAAGATCATCAAACTTGTTGTGGTCTCTCATGCTGCAGCAATCAGAGATGAAAACATTCTCATGAACGATAACGCCAAGCCACATCATGTTCAGCTACAGGACTTCCATTTTAACAAAAGAAACCTTCAAATGGATTGAGTAGCATATTTCCCAGACAAGAGCCCAATAAACATATTTGAAACATTCTAATGAGAAAGGTTACTTGTCCCTTTTCATCCCCAGAAACAATTCCACAGCTGAAAAGCTCACTTTTACGGGAATGGACAAGATGAATATCTCCTTCTTTGATAACCTTTTTGAGTTCATGCCTTACAGATGTGATACTGCTTTCAGTCAGGAAAAACCATAACTTTTAATGAAATCCATTTTTATCCATGAAACCATATTTTTAGTTTATCTGCATGATATGCACATATTGCACATTTTTTGTTAACCACCAAATGTAGTCAACAAAATTTAATCATTCTTTGTCTATTGCATTGTTTTCTTTTAAGCAGCTATAATAAAATTCACTAGCTTTACATCTTTTCATTTTCCCTCAATTGTTACAAAAAGTTGCAGTTATCGACACATATATAAGTTTATACAAGAGTGCTAAGAAAGCAAAACAAGGATGTAGGCATAGCAGCAACAGTAGATTTAAAAATGACATTTTAAATGTCGAATTACTGCCAACGATGAAGCGTAAATGATTAATAATAAATTTGAATCTAACTAATGAAACTAACTAATTAAACTAATGAAATTAGAACAACTTACCTTGCACAGGATTGTTTCCAACTACTTTATCATCCTTATTTTCACAACTAAAATATTTCTTCAGACGTTTCAGGGATATATTGCACTAAAATAAATATAAATAGGAGTCAACATGTGAAGAAATAGCTTAAAGGAAAAACATGTTCATAATTTAAAATCAACATGATTACCTGTATGAGATATGCTACAGCATCTGGTAATTCAAAAAGAGCATATCTTAATTGCTCCATTAAAGTTAGAGTCACAAAAGCTTTAGTGGGATCCAAAATATTCTTTCGGTCCTTTAACAAAAATGTTGCAAAAGTTGCAACAGATACCTACAATATTAATGCATTACTCACATGATGCCTTAAGAAGAAATTTTAAAAGTATTGGAAGATTGTTAAAGAAAGATAACACGATTATATATAATTATATGATAGCATAATTAGAGATTTACGAAGTAACAATCACAAAAATTTAGGTTATAAAACAATTTAAAATAATGATATACATAGGCAATAATATAATTTACACTGATTTGTATAGATTATGAAAATTGGCAATCCTTTCAAACCCAAAAAATTCTTTATTGGTTCAATGAAAAAATAAGAACACTTTTAAAGGTAGCAAAAAATTAAGTCAGTTTGCTCACTATGAAAATCAACAAAACTTTTGAGTAAAAAATTTTCTAAGATCTTCAGTAAAATAAAATATTTAATAATAGATGTAATTGAAGAATTATGAAAATTTATTTCTAGATACTGTAGCAAAATATAATAAATTATTCCCAGATTCTTCTTCTGAACATAAGAATACAATTAGAAAATGTATTTATCAACAGTTAACATTTCATAGTAATTTTATAGAGAAAAAAACTTAATGTGAAAATAATTTATAAAAGATTAAAAATATTGAGATTTGTTTCCATTACCAACAATTTCTGATTACAAGATGTTTTGATTAATTAGAATTTACTGCACAGTTCATTATTGTGTTATTAAAATATCTTTTTCCACCACTTATTTATGTCCATTATTCAATCATTCATAAAAATATGAATTCACAAGTGACATAGAATATTTTATAAAAAAAAATCTTATTTTAAAGATAACAGACATATAAATTTACAAAGCATGAAAACTATCTTAACTGAAGGTAACAAATCTAATATATAAAATTCTCGTGTCACAATGTTCGTTCCCATATTCCTCCGAAACGGCTTGACCGATTCTAATGAAATTTTTTATGCATATTCAGTAAGTCTGAGAATCGGCTATTATCTATTTTTCAAACCTCTAAGTGATAAGGGGTGTCCACCCCAAAATTTTTGCCAACAAAACAACAAATAAAATTATTAATTTTTAGTGTAATTCGCACGATCAGTTAATTAAGTGATTTACATAACCTCTAAAATACTCAACACGTGTCACGAGTTCCCGCAAACAATGGCTATTGAGTTGTAAGTATAAATTATTTTTATAAGTTTATTATAAAATCAAAAATTATTCTCTCTTATTTATAACGAAAATATTGTTGGGAATGGTGAAAAATGAATTCGGTGAAAGTTAGATTTTTATTACAATTGGGAAATTTTTTGTTTGGCGTATCTTTGGTTTTCCGATTCATGAACGGGATCCAGCAGTTGTTCAGTTAGCCATTCATCTTGAAAACGGTCAGCGTGTATATTTCACGAACGAGACAGTGATTGATCGTGCTATAAATCCACCAAAAACTACACTCACTGAATTTTTTGAATTGTGTAATCGTGCGGATGATTTTGGTGCCTTTGCACGTACTTTACTCTATTCACAAGTACCACGCTATTTCACATGGGCTCAAACAAAAACAATGGATACTCCGCAAGCAAGGCTCACCAGTTGATGCATGTCCCAATTTATTCAAATCAAACGCCTTGGGGCGAGTATTTACAGTGAATCCAAGACAGACTGAGTACTTTTATCTTCGACATTGTTGGTTAATGTTACTGGCCCATTGTTATTTCAAGATATACGTAAAGTGAATGGGCAACAGTATACAACGTATAAAGATGCATGCCTTGCACTCGGCTTGCTGGAAGATGACAATCAGTGGGAATGTATGCTTGCTGAAGCAGCATTGAACTGTACAGCAATACAAATTCGTCTAATATTCGCTATAGCGTTGACTACATGTTTTCCAGCCCAAGCAGAGATATTGTGGGATAATCACAAAGATTCAATGACTGATGATATATTGCATCAACATCATACACGGTGTAACGATCTAGCGATAACATTCAGCGACAATATGTACAATGAAGCATTGATTGCTATTGAGGATCTTTGCATTATCATTGCCAACTTACCACTCAGTCATTTCGGTATGAATTCGCCAAATCGAGGTGCAACTGATTTAATGAACACTGAAATGAAATAGTACAGCTGAAAGTAAATATGCGCATTCAAATGCTTCAAGATGCATCCGCTGAAACATTCTCAAAACAACTCTTAGATATCGGCAATGGAAAAGTTGTGGCGGTCGCAAAACGGCAGCGTAGATTCGAACCCTGGACCAAGGGATCCGAAGGCGACGGGCCTAGGGGAGGGGGGGCTGGAGGGGGAGTGTGTAGCGACTTCCTTCTACAGCAGCGCCACTGATTAAAAGGCCTTACTCAACCAGCCCGAAGGGATATCTTTTCGGCCTGGTTGGTACGCCCGTCATCTTCGGATCCCTTGGTCCAGGATTCGAATCTGCGCTGCCGTTTCGCGACCGCCACAAGTGGTGACCCCGGACAAGAACTCTAGATGGCAGCACGACTGCCTGTACCTACTGATTGCATATGCCCGACGATCGCCGTTAGTGGTGACTCTGGGCTTTGAGCACTAGGTGGTAGTACGGCCTATTCCTACTGTTTGCATATGTTCCGATGCAAAAGCACTGTTTGCATATGTTCCGATGCAAAAACACTTGTCTCTGTGTGTCTAAGACAAGCGCAACTAGTGATATTCCGGTTCTGGCGCACGTTTCGGCGCCTTCTGACAAAAAAGACCTTCTGAATAAATTGGCGCATGTTTATCTCCATTCTGTATCATCACGCTGCGATGATACTGGAGGGGGAGTGTGTAGCGACTTCCTTCTACATCAGCGCCACTGATTAAAAGGCCTTACTCAACCAGCCCGAGGGGATATCTTTTCGGCCTGGTTGGTAGGCCCGTCGCCTTCGGATCCCTTGGTCCAGGGTTCGAATCTACGCTGCCGTTTCGCGACTGCCACAAAGTCACTATAGATGAAACTGGATACATAAAATTAGCGACTGATTTCTGCACAATCATTGATTTGCAAGATGAACAAATATTTCCCGATGTACACACGAATTACATAAATCTCGAGTGGCTTGCAGAAAGAGCAATTTTAGCTGCAAAAAATGTGGACGTTGACATTTTGAATCTGAAGATACAACAGTTATTGCCAGGGGACTTGGTATCATATAAATCTATTGATACAGTTTGCGATGACACTGAAGCTGTAAATTTTCCAACAGAGTTTTTGAACTCACTGGATTTGCCAGCCATGCCACCACATAACTTACAATTGAAGGTTGGATCTCCGATTATTTTGCTTCGTAATTTAAACCCGCCACGGCTGTGCGACGGTACACGATTAGTCATTAAAAAATTAATGAAAAACGTTATCGAAGGCACCATTTTAAATGGCAAGTTTCGAGGTGAAAATATATTAATACCACGAATACCTATTATACCCACAGATGTGCCAATTCAATTTAAGTGTATTCAATTTCCGATTAGATTGGCATTTGCAATGACTATTAATAAATCCTAACGCCAAACAATGTCTGTTTGTGGCTTAGATTTGAGCACACCATGTTTTTCACACAGACAATTATACGTTGCATGCTCTCGAGTGGGTAAACCATCAAGTTTGTTTGTATTAGCTAAAGACGGGCTAACAAAAAATATTTTTCACGCTGTAGCATTAAGAGATAAATATTATGTAATGAATTAATGATATAAATAATTATTACTTTTGATAAACTGAAAAAATTAATGTTTGGTGTTTTGTTATTTTTATATTCCCTCATCGTTCACAGCGCTCTATGACTTTTTCACTCATATTCCACATCCTTATACACTTCCAATAAGTTAGTTATTTTTTTTCTACACTAGAAATTCTCTAGAAATTATTTACATGGCAAAACAACGTTTGCCGGGTCAGCTAGTATACTTATAAAAATAAATGTTATCTATATACAAGTGTATATCCATATACATGTGAATAAATTTTTAACAGAGTCTATTTCAAATTATCCATCTTTAAATTATAATAAAGAATAAATAATCACATAAATATGAATGAAATGGTTGTGTAGGGGGAAAATAATTTATATTTATTTTAAAAAGGAGAAATCAATTTTTTAATAAAAATTTTATACATACCGCAAAAGGAGCACAGTAATATATGAAGGAAGTCACTACATAGGTGTAGAAAGAATAGCGTATCCATTTCATTTCATCTTTTCTTGCATTTGTGACTCTTCCAGCAAATGGTATCTCCCAAGCATATAATTTTAAAATCTATTTCAATAATAATATTCATTTTAATTCATAAAATTGTTAGAAACAATTAAATCACTGATATTATCTTTAAAAAAAGAGAGAGAGAGAAAGTGGAAGCAAAACCAGATAACTTACTTTTATTCCATTTAGAATTTCATTCATAAGTTTTAAACGCACATCCTTTACCTCCATCTGTTTGTCCTTTAAATATAAAATGAAAACAAATTTTAACAATTTAATTCACACACACATACATTAAAACACTCAAAAATACTAAACTTTGTTTAAATTCAAAACTTATCTTTCTTCATAAAAATCCTGACATTATAATGCAAATATTTTATGAGTTACATATATCTTTCACTATTTCAAATACAAAATGTTCTTTAAAATGTGTGAATATAATAACTGTATATAAATCACATATTAATATCAGATTAGGATGTATTGATAAAAAAATAGATTAAAAAAATTCATTATATTTCTTAAGTTTTTTAACAATTATTTAAAAAGATAGGAACTGTTTAAGACAAGCATTTTAATTGAATAATAAATAGTAACACTGTAATACAAGACAAAATTATACATAATTGTTGGCTACATTAATATACTGAAAATTGTTATTTGTAATATTTTTATCAGTAGTTTCCATCATCTTTTATCAAGTTGAAGTATAATATAGAGATGGAATAAGTAAAAAGTGGTAGGAAGAAAAAGCATTGCATATTTCATTTTTAAAAAAATTAGAATTTAAAGTACTTTGTTTGAAATAAAGAACTGAAAAGAAACAATTACCAAGTAAAATAACAGACTTAAACATAGAAAAATAATTCAACGTTCTTGCTAAATTTTGAAATTATTGTAATAGATATGTAACATGTTAACCTAACCATTATTCAAAAAGTCAGCTTAATCATATAAAAAACTGTGCAATTTTATGTTTTTTATATTATAAGAAAGTTATCATAGTTCCATATCTCTCAATCAGTCTATCGTACGTACGTACGTATGTATGTATGTATATTAAAATGATTATATTAATAAAAATTAATATCCCAAAAAATTTTAATCATACAAGTCTATTGGAGCAAGGTCTGGGGAATAAGGAGGGTATGGTAAAATTGACAATTCAAGATTAAGAATTTTTTTGTGAGTCTCTAAAAGAATAAAGATTTTGAAATTGATAAGTGCAGGATGCTTTTCATGAAGCTTCTATTACATTCTTTGCAGCAGCTGAATTAATGTATAAGTAGCAATCCCTAAATTTGACTTCCCCAACTTGTAAAGAATTATACTTCAATAATCCTGCCATATACAATCCCAATATTAAAATTTTTTCCATGGATATTTGCCTTTGGATCTAATAGGGGTGGTTGATCCTTATAAATATACTGTCTTTTGAGGATATATTGTCAAAGGTAACTCATTTTTCATTGCATGTTATAGCCCTGTCTAAAAAAAAAGGCTCGGCTCAATTTTTACTCTTGAGTGCAGACTTGTGGCGACTGGACATGTGATCTTTTAACCTGTTAATTGTGATTGTCAAGTAGCCATACTCTTAACTTGTTGATTCCCCAAACTTATCCAGACAGTGGCAAAACAGTCAATTGGGATGTATTCTATCTTTCTGCTATATCTCTTGTTGATTTTTCTCTAATATTACCATTAAAAGATTGTCATCAATGTTGGAAGAATTCCTATTCTCTGTTCATTCATATCTGCAGAAATGAATTTGGCAAACCAATTTCTAACTGCCTGGTTGGTTATTAGATCTTCATCATACCCACTGCATATTTTTTACAGCTGTTGTTTTAGCACAATTGCTTTAAATACCCCAAAGCACCACAGTAAAAATACATTTTTCACTCTCAAACAATTATTTTGCCAACTTGTTATGATTAACATTTTGGTTATAATTAAAGCATTTTATGCTGATTGTGATTTATGAGAGGTTGTTTTTCAATAAGATCTAGGAAATTCAAATAAATTTACTTAACGATGCAATAGATGTTCCAAGATAAAAGATTTGAAATGGATTAATATTAATAATTTTAAAAAATAATATGTTATAAATATTTTACCCTTGATTAATTTTTTATTCATTAACATTTGAAAAAGAGGACTCAAAACTACATTCCAAGTAATTTTACAAGAAATCAAGACCTGAAGCAAACTATTAAGTTACATAATAAATTAAAAACTTTTCATTTTAGTTAAAAACAACAATTTGGTCATCTAAGTATATCAAGTTTATAATAGTATGAAAAGAATATACAAGCACTTACAGAATATTTCCAGCCAACTCTGGATACAAAGTAACTTATTGGAAAAAGAACAACAATAACTGCAACACCAGCTAAAGTTGATATTCCAATGTATTGCCACATTATATAAACAATTACAAGTATTCTAAGTGGTGCAGAAATCAAAGTCGAAAATTGCATTGTGAACCATTGTACTCTTTTGACATCCACAGTTAATAAGCTCATCAGTGTTCCGCTAGGATAATCTTTTCTTGCAGCTGTTGACATGCGTAAATTCTACAGAGAGAAAGTAAGAAATATTTAAAGACCCAGATATATATATATACACATATACAAAATTATTAAATAACTAACTCAGCAAATTATTACAGAAATTATTCTATTCTTCAATGATTATAACAAACTAACCAAAATTTATGGAACTAATTGTAATAAAATATCATTTGAAATGGTAGAAAAATTAGGATAGAAAATAAAAACTAATTTAAAACCTTTTAAAAAATCAAAATAAATATAAAAAAAATTACATATAGAACATTATTATGCAGTACATCTCAGATTTTATTTTTTAAAGAGAACAGTCAAACTGATTAATAAGAGAAATATATCTTCTCTCTCAATAGATATCTCCTTATAATTACTATGCATATTTCTGAAACATGCATTTTTTTAAAAAAATAAGTGTACTACCTTTTTGACATTTTTATTTAATAAATTCACTCAGAGTAATTCTTATAAATCATCTAAAAAACCCAATTTTGGCCATTATAATACCTGCCCAAAATGATATTTACTTTATTATTTAAAAATACTACATAATATATCTTAATCATGAAAAAATCACAATTTTATAACGTCAAAATTATAAATAATTTACTTTTCAAAGCAACTTAATTTTACCAAAAACTTCTTATGTACTAATATCTAAACCTTACATTCCAATGATAAAAATCCTATATGTCGAGTTCTACATATAATTTATTTATTCAAAATTTTATCAAAATAATGTTTTAACAACTCCAAAAAATGTTCATATGCTATAAACAGGAAACAAATTCACTACTTCTCTCTCTGTATTATTTTTTATTATAAAAATTAGTACATGTGTAAAAATCAATCAATTTTCACCAACCCAGAAAAATGTCTTCAAATTATAATTGTATTGGAAATTGAAGTTTGCTGGGAATAAAGCAACTTTTCATGGTTTTATAGGATTTTACACATGCATTGATATATTTTAATAAATCGATACATGTTTGGTACATAATTAATTCACAAATTAATGCATTTTGAGTCACATCTGATTTAACTGCATCAAATTTAGACAAGAATTTTTAATATATTTTGAATAAAAATAAGAAGATAAATAAAAAGAATTAAAACAGACAATTTTGCCATAGAAAGCTATTATTAAACTAAATATTTTTTTAAAAAAAGTTCTATGCAAAGTTTTGCAAAGAACAGATTTAGCCATCCAAGGTGTCCTTTTTTTATAATTATAATTAAACTATTCAATTAAATATAAAAATTAAAGTAAACTATGAAATGTCAAGAAATGGACAATGGTAAACTTTTCCGATATTAAAATTAAAGCACACAATAAATTATTAAATAGAATATTATATTATCAGCTACATATAATTAAAACAAACAATAAATTATTAAATTGAATATATTTACGCTAAATTTAATTAAAATTGAAGCAAATGATAAAAAATTGAAAAGTGATCTGGTATGCTTTAAATGATCCAACTAAATCAATAACCCCTCGGATGGCTTATAAACTAATAACTTACTTTTCTGAAAAGTGCTCCCATCAAAGATGACTGAAGCTGAATGCATGTAAAGGACATTGTATTTACAGAATTGTTCAATGTGATTTTTCCTACAAAATCAGTCAGGAAAATTAATACTGCATAAAAATATCCTCTCCAAGAATAAAAGTCATCTTTGGTAAAGTCAATGATTCGGCTGTAAAAGTAACACAAAAAATGTTCATGGAGAAAAATGTCATTACAGCCAAATTTTAATTTCAAAAATAATTATAATTAACATGGTCATACATGAATAATTTAAAACTGAAGGCACCAGAAAAGAGAGGAGGCAAATTAAACAAACATCCATCAAACAGATTTAACACACAAGCTTTGAAAAATACATGCGTATTATATTCTTTTTATATTTTTCAATTAAATCAAACATTTTTACTATGCATCTTATAGAGTTACAATAGAAAATTGTGCATTTTTTCTTGTTTGAATGCAGGCTTTGATTCATTGATAATGATTAAATCTATCAATTAGTGAAAAAAAAAATCTTTTACATAAAACTCACTTTCAAAAAAAAAAAACATCACAGTTCTTGCTTATTTGTCATAGTTTCTACTGCACTCAAAAAGTCTGATTAACAATTTGCACCAAAATAATCTAAGAGAAATCACACACAAAATTTGAATTATCCAAAATGAAATTTCAATTCTCCACAATTTTTTCCATTGTTTTATGTAGAATTCGGTAATTCCCTGTAATAGTGGTAATAGGCTATGAATCGCCAAGTGACTATGAAATATCACCAAAGTATGCTGTATTGCAAGAAGGGTTACACGAATTTAGCGACAACCTTGGTGTAATCGTAATTTGATGAGTGCAGTTATAACAGGAAAGTACCTAAAATTCTAAGGACTGAGCAAAAAAATTTGAATTGTTCAAAATTTTGTTTTACACAAGTTATACATTTTTCACTCGAAAATATTAATTACTATTACTTAATTTCATTTTCTTTAACTTTATTTTTAAATTGCAGATTAAGTCCATAAATGATAAATTAATTTAAATACACTTGTAAAATATTTATTGAAGGATCACGAGGCAACTTTAATAATCATTTTGATTGTTAAATAACAAATCAACACAATTTTATACCACACAGTTAAGATTAATCAATACTAAAGATTAATTTGTATTCATAATAATTTTTATTTATGAACATTTCCATTGAATCATATTAGGAAAATATAAAAAAATATGTTGTCTGTATCTTTTCTCTAAAATTATATGATTCAATAAACCCATTACAAGGTTCATTTAAAACATCTTTTGCAAATAATACATTAGCTGCATTTAACATTCTAAATAAGCAATTGCAGCTTCTATTATCACATGAAATATCAATCATTTAAATCTTAAAAGCATTAGAAAACCTTATAATTAAGAATATATGCAATTTTTTGTGTTTATGTTTGAATAGTTAATACAGTTGAAGTCAATTTTCAGTTTACAAATAAATATTAAATACATGAAATGTTTCAGTAATATGAAACACTGATTTAACATGGAATAAGATTTAAGATTTTGTCATCAATTAATCTAAATTTTAAAGATTTGTAAAATAGAACTACTTCCATTATAAATATTTAATTCAAACAAAATATTTGAGGATTTCAAAAAGCAAAAACAAATACGAAAAAGAAAAAAAAAATAGTAAACAAACATACTCTAAAAGAAGAGATGGAATAAGAATAAAGACAAGAAACACCAAGTCCAATACAATAGTTCCCAATATCCATGGCCAAAAAGCTTTCACTAAAGCCCAAGTAAGACTAATATCTGGATGCTTCTCCGGAAGCCTAAAATTCAATTAAAAAAGTTTATTTCTAAATAAATATATTGATATGTAATAATTTAAATTTTACAAGCAAATTTTTTTTTCTAAGGATTTTCAGTTCAGAAGAATGAAATACTTACAAGTAATACTTCCAGTGTTTCTCAAATGATGCATAAACTACTTTGGCTGTCAAGTGCACAGATGAATAGAATAGATCTTCAACGACCAGTAGTTTTTTTCTACTTTTATATATTAATCTAAAATAGAAATTTTAATTCATAATGAACTCAAAATAAAATATTGAAAGTGAAAAATATTATTTAACATCATTGATTTGTTTCCTTAATCCAATACATAGAACAGAATTATAAATTGCAAACAAAAATAAAAGTATATTTACCTCATAAACCACAAAAATGATATATTTGTAAGAAATGATACCTCATTCATGATATTACTCTCCTAAAAAAAGAACAATATATTATTAACATTACATTAATACAACGAAATAATATAAATACTTTTATCATGTTTTCTGCAAATCATATTGAGAAGACAGATGCATTTGAGTAATTCATGAATCTGATTTTTTTAAAAAAATAATAAAAATATCAAATTTAGTATTTTCATATTATAAAAGCAGAAAATTACCTAGAAATATTCGAAAAAAAATTATAACAATTATAACAGTACACTATAACTTATTTCTTCTACGTCAATCATATGTTTAAAATTTGATACATCATAATCGTTTTCACAAATAATGAAAATTTGCTAATTGCATATATTACAATGGGTACAAATGATTCAAAAACACTATTGCTAAAATCAGTTTTTCAAAATTATTTAATTTTTACTATCAGCTTTTAAAGTCACAATAATAAAAACAAATGAAAGATTTACTGGATATTCTTTGAATTTGTACCAAGCATATTTGTATTATTAAAAACATTTTTAACAAATTCTCCAAACATTGGAGATTTACAAATGTATATATTTAAGGTATAAAAATTCAAATATTCACAAATATTAAAGAAAAAGAAAATTATTTACTTTAAAAATGAAATCATTAAATAAAATTCAACAATAAAATCAAACATGTTGATTTGAATAAAGTATTACATATGTGAATCTTACCTCAAGTAGGCTAAATTTTTTTCTATCAGCAAAAACTGACAAAATAAGTTGAAAAAAGATAATTGGATAGAATAACATGTTCATAATAAAAACTTCTAATGGAACTTCAGAACCCTGAAAGAAATCAAATTATTTTAATGCTAATTAAGTCAAACAGCAATACTACTTAGCACATTAAATGCAATTTTTAAATAGAAAACAATTTTTCTTCACTTAAATTTTCCTAACTGATATACAATAATTTTAAGGTATGTAGAACTTATGAAAAATTTTATAGATAATTTTATAATAAATATAAATAATTTCAAAACAAAGAACTTATATAATTATTCATTCATTTTACATAATATAGTTGAGTATTGGATACACTTTTGGGTTTGGATAAATATATGCATTTAACATAGATCATCTACTAATCTGATTTTAGTATACAATTAAAACGGTACTTACTAATTTGAACCCAGCTCAGTCATAATATTCAGAGTAATTAAAATTATTTACCTTAATATTTTGTTCTCACATTGGAAAAATACAAGAACCATGAGATAAATAGAAGATAAGAATCCAGTAACCATTTAATAAGTTTAGTAGATATCACAGTATTTGAAAATTTAATTACTGAATTGCAACAAATTCAGTTAGCTTAAAGCTCTTTAAATCATTAAGAAGTAATAATTATGCAACATTTACTATTAAAATGTACAGAAAAATATGGAAATGGTTCACAATACACACACAGAAACACCATAACGAATCTATATTATTAAGAGCACTCAAAAATGTCTCTTCAATAACACAGAAATTAACTTAAACTATTTGTATGTTTAACAACTGATGGAAATAGTGTTTTAAATATGAATATTTTTAAGGCAGGCTAACTAATAACAATGTACAATGCAAAAAAGTAAAACATCACATATAAATCCAAAAGTATCACAAACTTCAATAGTTACATATTTTAAATTAAATAATTATGAAATCAAAAAATAAACAGTTTATTTATTATTTTGCCATTATGTAAATGCATAAAATAGGTTAGACAAAACAGTAAGTGAAAAAAATAGAAAATAACTATGTTTGTATCAAACTATTAAAGAATGCACAAAATAAACATTTTTTTTTTACATAAAAGAATTACTTACTGAATAAAAATATCTAATGAATATTGATCTGTACAGAAGAATAGAACACAATGAGAAAATTAACCAGAATGTAGATAATGCTAATGATGTTGTCACTCCACAAATTCTGTGCTTTAGCATGGTTATTGTAACCATAAACTGTAACAGAAAAATTAAGAGATTATTTTTAACTCAAACAGACATAAGCAACTGATTACATTATTGCAAAGATATAATATAACAATTCAAATATACATAAAAATTAATAGTTTTATACTGTAAACCAACCTCCCAATTTTTCAAACTGGAAACTCATAGCTTATTAGAGTCCAAACTTATTTACGAATTAGCCGAAAGACAATATGTCATGAAACAGTATGCCCTGTCCGCCCAATGGATTTAATTTTTTTCAACTAAGCCATTTTATTCTTTTTTAATAATTATTTATATCATTATAAATAGAGAAAAGAAGTTTCACTTTTTAAAAGCAAAAACAGAAGAACTTGAAAACAAAACTTACATTACTTTCTTTTTCTCACTTTAAAATTTAATTTACTTTATTTCATTCATGCAAACCAGTTATTACATAGCCATTAAAAATTTTCTCAACAATTTCACCCTTTTTGAATTATATTGTATAATGCACACAAGGAAGGAAAAAAAACTTGTGTCTTTTAAGAATGAATAATAGCCTCTAAAACTGTTTGTTTTTAAATGATATCTATGCAAGAAAAATACAAAATACATATAAATATAACAATACAAATGTTATTCTTAAAATACTCACAAAAATTGCGATCCTTGAACATGATGACATCAATAATGAATAAGGCACATCAAGACCACAAACTATATCATGAATAGTAAGGCCACACCAAACACAACTTAGTGTTAATAAAGAAAATGAGAAACACTGAAACAGAAAAAGTGCTTTAAAATTTCAGTCACAAAAATACAAAAGAAGCAAAACTTAAAAGTATAAAAATGAAATTAAGCATCAATTTTTAATTTACAGAAACTTCAGAGCTTAACTCATAATTAACTAAATTTTCTCAAGAAAGTAATTTGAAAAACAATTGATGCAAAATACTACAATAACATAATAAAATTTTTGGAATTCAAAATATTATTTGCATACATTAAATAGTCAAGTATTTGCATTATTGTAGTAACTAGTTTAATAATGAGAATAAGTGTGTGCCACCATAAATGATTCATCATACAATATAAAATAAAAGTCCACAATTTTTTTCCAAAAATATCATTAATAATAATACATTCTTATTTTGAACCAGTTAATTAAATACATTCATAAAGAAAATTACACAATAAATATATAACTTGTTTATATTAATATGCAAGTTAAGTAACAGATAAAAAAAAATTACAAGATATTTTTTAGATAACTATAGAAAATTTTAAAATATATTTACATCAAAAGTTTTTCCCCTGTATGATCATTGGTATTAATCTTTTCATGTCTAAACTTTATTTTATATCTTTTATTACAATTATTACTTACAACACAATTTTACAGTGAAATAAATACAAGTTAACTAACTTTTAATGATAATGGAGCTTTTCTACATTAATATTTATAATTATCTGCAATTACTTGCCAACAAAAAATACTAAAATATCCAAATATCTTACTATTTTTGATATGTTCAACCAAGTCCAAGGAAGAGCATTTTCAGATAATGGGCATGGAAGATGACATAAATTAATAAATAAAATCAAACAATACAATAAACATGGTAATGAAATAAGTACTGTGTCTTCAAAACATGTTGAGAACTGTGGCACCTGATTATTCCAGGTCTGATTCACATCCTGAAAAAAAAATACAATTTTAAAATTAAAATTTTACATATGATATAATATATTACAATAATAGTCAAAAATATAAGATTATAAAATTAAGAATTTCTTTTAAAATAAATCATAATAAAAGGAAAAATTAATTTACCTGGGAGAAAAAACATACGTGATTAAAAATTATCCATAAATAAATCCAATAAAATAGTTTTCATTAAGCATTTAATACATAATGACAATGGCAAATCAAAACCAATACTTATTTTATTTACTAACTTTTTAAACAAGAATTTAAATATAAAGAGCTTATTCTGTAACTTTTTATTTTTTACAAAAAATTCTCAAATTTTGTCCAAGTTGCTTGCTGTGTTCTAAAAGAAAATTTTATTTAGAATTCTTAGTAAAGTAAGGAAAATTAAAGTATTTTAACATTCTACAAAAATTTCGAAATATATAATATAACATACCCAAAATTGATCACTACAAAAATTTCCGTTCATCTAGATTTATTTAATATCACAGTTGGAACTTTTATCGCGTATAACCTGTTCATGAGGAAAATGCCGGTCAAACTAAGCGACAACAAACACAGAACATGCTGTACTCAAAAAGAAAAATCCCCCTTTTTAGCCTCTTGAAAACTGCACATGCGCATAATTGCGAAAAACGCGAAGAAAGATATGACGTTGTCAATTAGTGGTCAGCAACACCTATTTGCGCAATTGATGCAATTTTGATGAAACAATACAAAACAGATAAGCATAGCATTCAATACGATGAAAAAAGAAGTACTTTAATTATGAATGAAAACAAATCTTTGCGATAAGAATGAAAGTGAAGTTGTGCACAAAGTGACGAATTTTTTCCTTTATCTTTAGAAAATTGAAGTTTCCTTTAATTCCATTTTAATATGATTAGAAAATAAGAATATGTATCAAAAATGAAACCCTAAAAGCTATTTTAAAGGATTATATGTTCAATTTAACTTTGGAATGAACGATAATCTTGCATAATTAATATATTGAAGGAATTGTTGTGATAGACACAAATCACTAATTCGATAAATGTTTATTCATTTAAATACCTTTTTAAAAGTTATTTTACTGATTTTTGTTTTGCCCTTTTACAATCCTTAACATGAAATACAAATTGGATGGATATCTGCTGTATATGCGTGTGTGTAACTCATTAAATTCATGCACTTTCTGTACATCAAAAAGAATGCGGATTATGTGTTTTTATTTTGAATTGTTTTTAAAATGCAGTGGATTTTCCAATATATCGAAACAAATTCTCAAGTTATTTCAAAACACCTTTAATATTTTTACAACATAATTTTTAAGAAAAAAATAAATTATGGCATATTGTATAGAGACGGCATACTCCGCCATCTGACAGTGGTTTGTTAGCTCCTGCTTTTATTTGTTTTTTAGTTACTGCACCTTTCATTAGATTGCATTCGGTAACGGTAACGGCTAAAATTACGAGGTACCTGTTTTAAAATTTAAAACATACCCTCTCATCAGAATTACTATTAAAAAGTTAAAGTGCATCATTTAATAAAAATTTAGCTTAATTGTAATCAACTATAATAATTGTGATCAAGGCAACAAGCGCCTGGGCGTTCGGCAGAGTGAATTAGATTGCATTTTTGAAGTGTGTTGCATTTGCATCGGCACTTAGTAGAACAATATTTAAATTTAGAACTTCCTTTAAATGCTTGATGCTCAGATTCTTTGACCCGATGAGGTATGGTTTTTAGGCAAATAAATAACTCAAAAGGATTATTCTCACTGAAATACACATAACGATAAACTTTATTCGCTCATCTTCACAAATTCTTACTACAAAAAACAGCGCGCCGGCGATTCTACTCTAAATTCTATTTTTACAAGTTGAGTAGTTCGCAGCTTCTTCTCGCGGACGCAACAAAGTGATTATTTTCAGTGGATCTTTCAGAACTAACTGTAAGAAATGTCTCAGAATTCTTATCCATTAGCAAACAGATAGTTAAATTAAAGTACATCATACACTAAGGATGGTAGTGTTAAAAAAAATATTTCTATACAATTTAATTCCAAAATTCTTCTTGGAAATGCTTTTAAACAATTCTAGCAGCTTTAATTCTACAAATTCGTCCGTACATTTTACGTATTCAGACTTAACTTGAATTGCGAAACATTTGGAATATATTTCACAGTGACCTCATTGTCTGTTGACCTAACATCTTATTCCAATATTTTTGATATTCTTTTTAATTTAAATGTAAATTAATTTCAAGAAATTTTGTGGATTGTCTTCCGTTATTGCAGAAATTCCATCTTATTACAGGAAAACATATAATATTAAAAAAAGAATTATTTTTCTAGTATATAATATTAATTTTTCAAATATAATATTCAAAATATTTTTAAGGGTATTTATACCAGATTAATTACGATGTTCCTAAAGTATTTCTCAGATTAATAGAGTTATTCTTAGGGTATTTCCCAGATTTTGATTATTAGGCCAGCATTCGAAACTTAATGGAGTTTTGTATATTTGAAACTGCTTACCGATTTTAAACTATGCAACGAATATTTTCGAATATGGATAAAACTGTCAATTTTTGCCGAACCTACTTAGTCTGGTTATTTTAACGGTGGTTTTAATCGTTTTAAATATGCTGTTTTCATGATTCTCATAGTTATTTTCATGACAGAAAAGCATATGCGTTTCTTCTTAGAATGTCCTGCATTTTCAGTATAGTCCCCTGATGCTTCGGAGTCAAGGGCTGTGACTTTATCGCCGGGTTCCATGGTGATTTAAATGCATGTATAAAACAACAATCTGATAGAGACGAGTGTCAGTCCGGTGGACTCTTTACTCAGTGTCATACTGAAGCCTTGGTTTTTTTTAAAATTAAAACAAGCATATTAAAATGTGCTTAATGCACAAATGAATTTAAAAAAAAAACCATGAAAGTAAAGGGAGAGAATAGAGGATAGGAAAGGGAATGAATTATTCACAATGGGGATGCAATATTTAATAGTTTTTTTAAAAAAATTTAAATAGTTAAATAGTTTAAAAAAAAGATAAGATATAAAAAATATTTATATCATTTTTTTAGCCCCTCGGTGCCTTCTATAGACTATGTCTAATCTTCAGCAAGAGGAGAGTATTATTTTATATGATTATTTTTTTAAATTTTTTTTATTATTCTTATTGTAAAATTACAATAACTAAAATAGTAATGAATAAAATACTATTTAAACTTTTTTTAATGATGTGAGAGCTGAAGAAGGAAGGGAAAAGTAAAAATGGTTCTTGTTTGGCTGGGTGCACAGCAACCTAGTTCAAAAGAGGAGAGGTAGGGATGGCGACAGGATATTAAACAGCTGATGAAAAGCTGAATAGAAGATGATGTAGGTCTTGGAGTGAGATAGTTGACTTAGAAAAAGGCTATTGAAGGAGTGATAAAGGAATTAATTAAAAGGGTCTTAGTTGGTGGATGTATCAATCCAATGATGAAGCTTCATATTGAATCACTATTTTATTTATGCATAGAAGAAGGAAGAGTATTTACAAAAGCTGTTATATACAAGTTAATATACTTTGAAGAACTAGTTCATCAGGTTAGACGGATGACAGTCCAAATGTGCGACATATTGACAATGCGCTCAGGAGTTCGGAACAGGATTTTACTGTTGTTTACATCAGGAGTGAAAACGCTATCCAGCACTGCTGAGGGAAAGAACCCAAACGGGATAAAAACAGAAGAAAGATGACTAGCGAAGAGCAGAGAAGGGCAGAGAGAGATGCGTTCTGTAGTTTTGTTCAAAAATAAAGAGCGCTACGTGAGCTAACACATGACGCTGATTCGTGCAGTTTCAGTAATGCCATCATTCGAGCCATCTGCCGAGCAAATGAGGAACTAGCTTTTTTTACAATGCTGTTAAAAATGCAGTTAATAAATTGATAATTAGAGGGAAAATCCTACATACAATATTATATATATATATATATATATATTGATCGTCTGAAAAGCTGTAATTGCTTTGCATGATACAACAAATGAATGCAACGAGATACTTAATAGCGGGAAATACAATTCAGTTCTTTTCTTGTTGTGTAAACTGTTTCTCCAATGTTAACAGTCTTTCTAACATAGGAAATGGGTAATAAAAAAAGTTAACTGAACCCAATGAAGTAACATTAGGTTCTAAGGAGGCCAGGTTCCCATGCGGTACAGTTGTGGGGAGTGGCAGAGCTGGTTATGATTATTAGATCAGATAAGTGTATTGTCATCGGTGCGATAGGTAGTTATGCAGAATTTCAAGGCCATTGGACGAGTGGAAGTGGTTCAAAATAGAGTAGTAGGATTTGACTATATAAATATATTTACATTCGTGTGATAATAAATTAAAGCTTGTCAAATATTTTATTCAAAACAAAAATAAATTTCATTTATAGAATTTCGGACCGGATAAGATCCGCTGTTGTCCCGCAACCAATGCAATTAGAGTGTCCCTTTTGATTTTTATCTTATTATACTTGAACAATTCATAGGCCTGACAACGACCAAGTGGCAAATTTCTTCTACATTTCTCGATTTAGAAGTAGACGCCACGTCGACATAGTTTATTTTATATTTTGATAAAAAGTTTCACGTGTACCTAAATTTGTTAGATATTCTAAAGTCAAGTTTATTTGTTTTATACGATTCGTCGAGAGAATAAATAGGAGTGTTGAAGAAAATGCTTTTGTTTATTTTGTGAAACTTTTCATTGGCTTTCGGGTTTCAGCCGCATAGAAGTGTTAATTTATTCGTTTTAACATAACCTATAAGTACTTTGATCTTACGCAAGCACAATGCATTTGTGATATTAATTTTTTAATTCATTTGTGAATATTCTGTAGGAAATATAGAATATCACAATGCATTTGTGATATTCTATAGGGAAAGACAAATTTAGAGTTTGCAACGGGGGGGGGGAAGCAGAAATTTACGCTTGACCAGTAACTGAACCTTAAAAAAAAAGCAGAATAACAAAACCGTCAAATGGTTACTATAATAAATAGCTCATGAAAAGTTCCAAAATCACTTCTACCCTAGTAGGATTCTTGTTTGTAGTTTTAATGATCGTTCTAAGCTTTAAAAAAACTTTGCTCACTTTGCAGCGAATTTTGATTAGAAGATCAATTTTAAACACCAGTTCACCAAATTCCTCAAATAAATAAATAAAGTTTATCGGATTTGTCAAATTGATCCGACCCACTTGAGTTCCACCATTGTGCTCGTATGCCAAAAAATGATGGATAAAATAAAGTGTTCATTTAAAAACAGGTTCAGTTTTATAACTTATATGCAAAAGAGTATCAGCAATGTTTGTTAAAGTCGTGGTTTGTGTGAGTGTAATGTTTACTCTTTAGTTGTATGCGTGTGTTTTCGAAAGGAAATGGATATGTTATACAAAACAATGAATTGTGATATTTTCAAAAAGATTCTAGGATCATTCGTTTTTGCAGCCTTCAGCAGAAATCGCTTTTATTTTAGTTTTTAATCTCTGAGACTGAAGCAATAAATATTCGTATAATTATGTAGTATTGGAGGCATTTTATTTGAACGAAAATGTATTTTATTTGAAACGAAACATATTTTTAATCATTTTATTTCTGAGATTATTTTATGATTAATGATATTTCTTCTCCACACAACAATGATTAAATATGTTTCTGAATTTCAAATATTTCAAAAATTATTTTTGATGTGCTGTCTAATTTTGAATAAGAAATACATATAGGTCTCGCAGAAACAGTCTTCAAAAGAAAAATCATCGAATAAAATTTAACTCCAAAAATAGTTATCAAAAAGTGTTTCTAATACTAGTTGCTAAAAAGGAACACCAGAGAAATTCCAAAAATGGAAGAAAAATGAATCTCCGAAGTGCACACACGCGAGCTCAACTATTAATTAATTTAATAGTAATATTGTGTACTTTATTGTGACATTGCTTGAATTGTTGAGGAACATAGATAATTTTCAATTTATAACAGACATTGATATATAAAAATGCAACTTCATGCATGCTATATCGAGGTACCAAAAATATATACATGCAAATAATTCCTTATTATTATGCAAATGGTACAAATTTCGTATTATGGAAAACAAGACGAAAGAGAAAGCATATTATTTTCAGAGAAATTTTAAAAGTATTGAGAGAACTCTCATCTTTTCAAAAATAAGAGCAGATATGAACTAAGGCTCATGATACTAAGCGGGGGACATTATATTGAACTACATTTAAAAGTAGAGAGAGCTATTTACATTTGGGTTACACAAATCATGATTCCCATTGTGTAGCACCTATGTTTTATTTACTGCTGTTTAGTTGACTTCTAAACAAAGCTGTGTTCTAGGGCCCGCATTAACATCGAAGGTAATGGCCATTTAGGTGATGCTATGCACCAAGGCCCTACTGCGTTCTAACATGATCAAGTGAATTAAAATAATGAGTCTCAGAAACTTACATACTATTCCATCTGCTTTTGTCAAAGTATGATGAAAAGGACATTTTATCGTTAACATTATTATAATAGATCAAAGTGAATGTCAACAATTTTCAAACTAATTCTTGATGAGGAGGTTAAATTTTTACATTTGATTCCAACCTTTGATTCCCATATGATCTGGCATTTAGAAAAATATCTCCATAAACCAACGCTAAGAAATGAAAATAATATATATCTCTGTGTTTTTCTCTAGGTGTTTTCTTAAAGGCACAATACTCTTCTATGCATTTCCACTAGGGTGTGTGTGTGTGTGTGTGTCATGTGTCAACAACTTTCGATTGTTAATTTAACTAAATCTCCTGGCTCAAGCTTTTGTTGAGTTCGAAACTTGGGAACTCTGTTCTACCTCCTAACATTACAATTTTCAGACATTTTACAACAAGTTTTAATTTTATTTTTATAATTTGTTTTTAATATTGGTTTAGCCTAATCACTTATGTATGATTTCAAAAATTGCCAATTTGGCGGGGTATTTTTCATGACGTTAAGTCCGCGCATGGACCAGGGTAGCCACATTTGGCAAAATACAGCCAAAATTTGCGACAAGTTTTAACTAATATTTCAATAGTTTTTTTTAATAAACTTTGCCACCATATAAAAATGTTGGTTTTTTGTTTTAATCTCGAATTATTAAGAGCTTATGTTAAGGAATTGCCAAGTTCGTAATCACTCTAACGTCACACTAGCAGCAACATGAGGGCTATTGACGACGAACCTCGTAATTTTGAACCTCGGCCAAGTAACGAGGACGATACCTGAGCCTACACACCCTCTCTTAACTTTCACACCACTCAACGGAAAGACTTTGGGCCCCGACAGATTTAAAGACCATCAGCCCCGGCTACACGTCGGATCTTTAGTGGCACAAGGCTCGAACCTGCGGCTCGAGGAAAACCGGAGGTCGCGAGTCCGCTATCATGACTACTAGGCTATCACGGCCACGTAAGTTATGCAATACACATGTATTGCTAATGTATGAAAATGGCAATATATTTAATGCATGAAACATATGGCATACACTAATATACATATACGAAAATGGCAATATATTGAAAAATATGTGTGCCAGTCCTATTCTCAATATCTTTCTACGCAATACAGTTAATATATTTTGTAGGTAGTCTCTTGAATAAGTAAATACAGTGTTTTAATCGAAATAAAAATTTTAGTTTTGGACTTTAAATGTAATATAATCAGTGATGCACAATAATAATATAAATACACATGCAAAAGAAACACATTTAAATAACATTTTCCCATAGTTATATGAATACAAAATACCAACATTTGTAAATAATAATAAAAAAAAAGTGAGAAAAGTTTATAATTCCTTCAAAATTTTCGTTTTTGCTTTCTACTTTCAGCATAATATCAAAGTATAATTTTATAAAATTAATTGAATATCAAGAAAAGCTTAACAATATTAGTATTAGAGATTAAGGGATACCAAAAAACTAAAATTTTACATTTACATGACTTCTCTTCCCCCCCCCCTTTTCCTTCTCATATTATTTACTTACTGTAATAAAATTTCTGCAACATAAGTTTTATAATAGCAAATGTTCTAATGTACAAATAATTAAATACTGGAGGGGAAAAGCACATGAATTTCAATTCTGGAGGTATAAAATGTTGTAACAGAGTTACAGTATCCCCACTGATGTATTTACGACGTTTCCGAAAGACTACCGCTCATTTTAATAATTAATAAAATAATTTGTATATTATTTTTTTAAATACTCGGTAAAAATAACATCAGATTAAACGTGCATCAATCCGCCAGGCGGGTCTTTAGTGGCATCAGGGCTCGAACCCTTGAATCGACGAAAACCGCAGGCCACAAATATGCGACTATGATCACTAGGCTACCGCGGCCACGTCATGGAAAGGGCCACGCAAATTCCCGTGCAATACCTCTTTGACATAACTATACCTATACATTTGAGATTATACCTACATCAAGTATGGTGAAGTAGTATCCTGTCAATGTACAAAAGCCTTACACGTCTCCATTCCTTCTTGATTATAACAGTCAGCTGTAATGTCGTTCTTATTATGATAATGATTTCCTATTTATCTCGCCACACTCAATGATGTTCAGCAATAGCAGCGATTAGGGGAAAGATATGTGGAAAGCAATTTAGCAGCCTGAAACTAGGAATTAAAAACAAACAAACAAAAAAATTGTACGAGAATCATTTTTAAAACAAGAATCGATTGCGCCTTGTGTCCACTCATCCTGTCAAGTGACATCAGTTGAGTGACACTCTTGGCCAGTCTCTCACAACGCCGCCATTACGTTTCACGTCTCTGCCGGTTGTATGGTTATACTGCTTCGTTTGTCGCCAAATCAATCAGTAATCTCGTCGATTGTGAAGTGCCCTCAGTTATTCGGTTTCTAAATGCAAAAAAAAGTGTGTCCTGCTAAAATTCACCGGCAGCTTGTTGAAGTTTATGGTAAAGATGTAATGCATGATGGAAATGTGCGTAAATGGTATAGGCTTTTTAATCAAGGAAGGACAAATGCTCGTGACGTGGACGGCCTACTGTCACGAATGAAGACTTGATACAAAAAGTTGACGAGGAAATTTGACGAAACAGGCGATTCACTATTAACGAGCTTCGTCAGAAATTTCGACAAGCTTCAAGATTAGTAGTTTATCACATTGTTTCTGACAAACTTCACTACAAAAAATGTGAGCGAGATGTGTGCCGAAAATGCTGACAGAAGAACACAAAGCAAAGCGAATTACACATTCTTTGCTCTTTTTGGAGTTCTATCGCAAGGATGGTGATGAGTTCTTAAGTCACATCGTGACCGGCGATGAAACGTAAATTGCGTATAACACTCCAGAGAATAAGTGTCAATCTAGGGAGTGGCATCATTCAAACTCCCCGACACTCCCACGAAAATTCAAAAGAGAACCTTCAACACAAAAAATCATGGCCACGGTTTTTCGGCATCGGAAAGGCATTCTTCTGTTAGATATTTTGCCAAGAGGAATGACAATAAATGCCGAGAGGTACTAAGAAAGTTTAAAAGGCTTAGGCGCCCTATTCAAAATTACAGGCTGGAACTGCTCTCAAGCGGCGGCGTTCTGCTTCGGTCTCACGTTGTTGCAAGAACAAAGACGCAACTGGACAATTTTCGTTGGGAAGTACTGGCTCGTCCACCAAACAGCCCTGACTTAGCATCATCAGACTTTCATCTTTTTCCAAAACTTAAGAAATTTCTTGGTGGAAAAAGCTTGGAAAATGATGACGTGATGAAAGAAAATTTTACGGATTGGTTTAATGCTCATGAGGCAGAATTCTGCGATGATGGGATCCCAAAGCTGGTGCAAAAGGCACCATTAACAAATGTTTAAATATTAATGGTGTCTATGTTGAAAAGTGAAAAAAATATTCATATTTAGTTTGTGATAGAATTTACGTTTATAACTAAAGTTTCTCTTACTCTGTTACAAAACGGTTCTAATTCAAAAAAAAAAAAAAAAAAAAAAAAAAATGACTCACGTAAAAATCTTGTTGTTTTATTATTTATCTTTCTTTTCAATTCTTTGATTATTTAAAAATTTGCTCAGTGGAAATATGCACAAAAGGCAATGCCATGCATCACAGCACGATTGTTAGACAGCGTCGTGGGCATCCGTTTCATAAAGCACCTCTACAAATAATGTGGTCTCGCGCAGCAAGTACTGTATGTGCTGAGAGGAAGGGTATCCAAAGTTGATGAATATACAGAAGCCAATGTCAGACGAAAACGAAGACACTTAACTTTGTTTTGAAATAGAAAGACTAAACAGATGACTCTGAGAAACGTATTTTTCATTGTATGTCTTTCTTACTGTAATATAATTATTTGTGTTGCTTTGAAAATCTAATTAAATATTGTTTCGAACAAGCAACCTATAAAAGTATATATCTAAGAGTTTCGTAGTGTAATGGGATATGAAATAAGACCTTGAGTAATCTTACTGTTTGGATTTTGGTAAATTTTAATTTTTTGCTGTTCATTTTAAACTAGCCATACTATTTTTAATGAAAATATCACTGATCTTTATGATTTCACGAAATACTTCAATTTAACCTTTTCGTGAACGCAACACGAAGGATATCAGCATTATACTAAGGGGAGCTGATCTCACCCAACGGGTTTAGAGCTAAAAATCGGGCCACCGGGAGACAATCACCTCCGAACTCAGCATTTATTGACAGAAGAACAAAAAATATTACATAATTTCAAAATTAAAAGTAAGTAAAAATTACAATGTTTTACAGAGCAGAAAATGTTAATTACAAGAATTGGAAAAAAACTAACAGTAGGAACTTTCTTGCAGAAATAAAATGAATTACAATCTAAATGGCACAATATAAAAGCATCTACAAATTCATGAGCAAAAATGAATAGTCAGACAAAAATATGAATATATATATATATATATA
>BMAW01056894.1:0-17212 GCA_019974015.1 Nephila pilipes | reverse complement strand
TAAATTTTAACTACATAATTCCATTAAATTTAAGGAATATTTGAAAAAACTAAACTGCAAAATCGAGTAAAGATTACTGTGAGAGTTATAGTGAACAATAATAAGATAATTTTTTTTAAAATTAAGTGCTTTTGTTATTTGAAAGGTACATGTAATTACAATCTGCGTCGTCTGGCTGAGAATGAGACTCACTAGACTCATATATGTTGTGAGAGATATAAATTTTTTTAACTTTATTTACTACAATACAATTCCAGCAATTCCATCTCATATAATTAATTGCATAACAATTTCCTAAAATCAGTTCCAAGAAGTTACAGATTTAATCATTTAACGTCTTTTAAAATATTTTCTTATGGACTTAGGAAAAATTAATACTTAAATGTAGTAATAATAACATGTTCTATTACACTTGCTTTTCTCAGGATGAATATTTGAAGAGGTGCATGCATCTATTTCTTAACATAACTACACATTTATATTCCTTTAATTTAATGCAAAATAAGATGAATATTAATAAAATTTATTGTAAGCTCTATTTTTACTTTGGTATTGGTAGCCTATTGGTCATGGTCATAAACACGCGGCCGACATAGTTTCGTCGCGATGTCAATTCGAGTCCGGATTCCACTAAACATCACCGCGTAATATAGTTGATGCATGTTAAATCTGTCAAGACTTCAAGTCCTCCAGAACATACGGTGAGTAAGTTTGGAGAAGGAATTATCAGCGCAAAGTGTCGTCATCGTCACTTGACCGAGACAAAATCATGAGGTCTATCGCCAATACTTTCGTGTTGCTTCTAAATGTAACGGTAGTAAATAGCCAATCAGCCTTACCCTTCCTACATTTCCTATCCTCCTTTCTTTGTACTTGAGAAAGAATCATTAAAACTTATATTCCTTACAAATTAAATCTATTCCTTCGTGACTCTTAACGTAAAATCAACTATGTGGATTAAAACTGGCTTCTTTAATCGTATTTGATGAATAAAAGTGAATAGATTTGAGGGCTAGAGTTGCGAAAGATTATATAGTATATTAAAATTATTTTCAGGTTGAAAAGAAATATGATGGTATTGAAACAATTTAGTGTTCTCTTGAATAACATAAGGAAACTATAAAATAAGATACATTGAAAGTATAAAACTAACAACGAATTTCCATCATGGAATGAAATTTTAAAAATCGTATTGTCATACAAATTAAACATCACTTGGTAAATTTGTTCTAACTCAGACATGTCAGTTTCTTGCATATAGTAAATACTTTTGAACTTAACGCTTGAACGTATGAGATTTTGTCAGAAATATCAAATATATTTAAGTTAAGAAAAGGCATTTTAGTCTAAGTGTTAACTTATATAATCAAGAGCCCAGTTATATAAGGTTCTTTTTTAAAGTAATTATTTTGAATTTATGTTATCCCTAATAAGGCCTTTTAAAATTATAAAGCAATTTTAGCGTCTTCTATTCTGACAGAGACATTTTTATAGCGATTTCTCAATTTTTGATTCCGTACATTGACTGGAAAAGTGGATAAATAATTCATTAGAAGAGGCTCTTGAATGATTTCTATCAATAAGGAATGTTAGACTGGTTTTGAAATATCTATCATTTGCTTTGTATATAAGAAGCATTAAGAATATCAGACGGACTTATTGAAAGAGTGTAGTTGCGTAACATAACTTGTACATAACATTTATATGTTGCATACAGAAGCTTATATATTTGAGATAGATAAATTGATTTTTTTTAATTCTAAAGCTGTACAGATGGGAGAATAAAGACCACAAATAAAGATAAAAGTATATTCGTATTTATATTAATTGCTACCATTAACATAATTTATATATTATATCTAGCTATATCTTTGATTAATATCTAGTTATTAATAAAATTAGTCCTGATTTATTCCCATGATCACTTTCTTTCTAATTATTGACCAAATTGCATTGAAACTCTATCAATATAAATATTAGGGATGATCTAGAAAATTATTGTTTAAATAACCATAATCTTAACCACATAATTTTTTATTTACAAAACATAGTGTAGACGAATATATTTATTTCTGTCTGAAGGTATTTGATGGAAAATTAAATTTAATTAAACTATATATATATATATATATAGATCGATCACTTATTTATGACACACTTAGAAGCAACACGAATTCCATTGGCTACGGACTTCACAATTTTGTACTTCGGTCAAGTTAAGATCCCGAGGTGGCCTCATACTCTAAACTTCATAACTACGACAATAAAATGACTTGCAGCCTCAACAGATAGAACGTAGATCAGCACCCCTACACAGCAGTTCCTAAGTAGCATCAGGATTCCAACCTACAACTCTACAAAAACAACGCCATTCAAGAGATTTGTGACCTTGACCACTCGACCACCCTGACCATGTAAAATATAGAGATGTCTCTCAGAATAGAGGAAATTAATATTTTTCGTTTCTAAAAAGTGCCATCCATTTTACTATCCATAAATGCTACGCTGTGATTCATAATTGTTTAACAGTTAGCAAATAGAGTTTGAAGGCAACGTTCTTTACAATTCATTAATAAGAGGCAGTGAAATTTTTGTTCGAAGATTGTAAAATCTTTGTGGTAATAGATTAATATGTAAATATTAATTTTTAGTTTGATTTAACGGAAGAGAGAATTACATATAGATATATTTAGCTTTAAGATACAGTAGCTAATTTCAACACTGAACATAATATTATTGTCCACAGTAATAATTTATTGTTGAATTTAATTTTAATATTTAATTTAATATTTGGAATTTTACTGCATAATAGTTTGTTATTCTTTTATTGTTAAAAGTTGATATTCTTTTGTACTTGAGAAGCTGTTTAATAAATTAATTGACTTTGTTAATTTCACTTTAACATGTGACAACTTTCTTTTCCGTTAAGTTCTTGAAAATATAGACTTATTCAAAATAAATATTAATTAGGGTAAATTAAGCCTACTTTCAATCCCAAGGTTCCACAAATATAATTGTTTTCAAGAAATGAAAATATCTTATTTAAACTCATAATGCATTTTTATTTTCACAAGCAAAATATTTTAAATACAAAAATTTTGCTAATGTAAACTATAAAAAGAATAAAAAAGGACAATTCTGACATAGAAATCAGTTATTAAGTTAAATATTAAAATACGACCAAACGAAAAATTATTAAGGCAGAAAGCAATATTCTGTCCGGATTTTAAAATAAAGGCAGATGATAAAGTATTTCATTAAATGTATCCTCTCAGTTTAACTATAACTTAAACAAACAAAATGTAATTATTATAATCGTGATGTATTATTATAAACGTCAATCTTTTGAACCTAACATCATGTATTATTCTTAATTGAATGCTCACGCATTTTTGTTGTTACTATTTTCTCAAAATAGTAACATATTAACACACGACAGAAATCTTAATTAAATATCAGATGACCATTGTTTGGCTAAGGACTATTTCTTTTACACAAAGCATTGGTTTTCTTTAATGTAATATATTCTATGATATAATGCAATAGATTCTATGATATAGTGATATATATTTTACAAGCACCAGCAGTCAGTGTTCGTAATATAATTATCCATGATAATTATTGGCTTCATTTTCCCTACTTCAGTCCATCAAAGATAAGTGTGCTCTTTCAGTATGACAATGCTTTGCGCACTATCTCTATAATCACCACAACATGTTGGAAGGATTAGGCCAACGGATTTAGTAACACTAACTGATATCTCGCATGGCGGGGGCTGGAATCTGATATGACATAAGTTGATCTACATTCCCGCAGAAACAGAATCTAACCATCAGTGAATATCAGGAAATAGTCAATGGAGGATTGCAGGCATTTCATTGTTAAATGAAAACCATATCGTGTTGCAAGAATTCTCTGATCAAATTCATATCTCTGATAAAAGCTCTTATGAATATTACAGTGAATAATTTTGGAAACACTATTTCACATTGTATATCAGAATCAGATGTCAAGAGCTTTATTAATTGCAGTTGAGTTTTTGTAGCGATTTGAATTTTTGAAATTTTGTAGTAGTTGAGAGTTTGAATATTTATGATGCAAGAATTGATAAAGAGTGACCAATAAATGGTTAAGTGACATGACAATCACCTTAAGTTTGGCTAAAACTTAAAAATTACTTAAAGTATTAATACATATTAACAAGTTAATAAAACAGTTTTACAAGTTGAGCCTTAAATTATTAAATTTCCCACCGAATTTCAAAATACGAAATAATTTGCACAAAGATTCTAGATTTTGAAAACAGAGAAGAAAAATTTACATTATGAAATTCGTTATTCATGAAAAGCGGATGCACCTGAGCCTAGTGATCATTGTCGTGAACTTGTGGCCACCGTAATTTTTGTCCAGTCAAGGGTTCGAGCCTTGATGCGTGAAATAGAAGTTTATAGAGAAAGGTGTCAGCTTAGGTGTCGTCCTCGTCACTTGAATGAGGAGTAAAACTACGTGCTGCATCGTCAATAGCTATCATGTTGTTTCTGATTGTAATGCCAATAAGCAATAACATTTCATGAAATGCGTATTTAAACTCTTAAAAATTGTTTACAAAAGAATACCCCAATTTGAAAAAAAAATTATGAATAACTAATAAACTATGCTATATATAATAATAATAATAATAATAATAATAATATAGAAGAGCCACATAATTCAGAAGTGACATGAACTCATTATGTAAAATTAAATTGCGATCTGATCTGAGTTAATAGTATGTTGCCTTTCGGATATTTCATATCTTGTATTCTCTTGCAGGAATTTGATTCAAGACTTTAAGATGAGTCATCGTTATTATAATTTGTTAATTTAAAGATAAAGATAAACGAAATTAAGATGATATACAATGCACTAAAGGATCTGAAGAAATAAAAAATTTAAATTTTATGAAGTTTGATATAGATGGCGGTGGTAAAAATACGCAAAGACTCCGAAGCTTTACTGGTTTTGAATTCACAGTAAATGGCTCTAATTTTAAATCTAAATTAAGAACTATTAATGTCACTTTTTCATTATATGAGTTGATTACTATTTGTGACATTCTAAATATTGCATTCCATGGAACAAAAACTGAAATAATCGAGAGAATAATAGTATTGTTAAGTGATATTAACATGCTCTATCCATAGATTCAAAATTCGAATCGCGATCTGTATCGAAAGCAAAACTGAATTAGACATAAAATAAGGATTATCAGTTCAGAGCTAGAACATTAATGAGTCAACTAATCATTCAGAGGAGTGGCGTTGTGTTGCAAATCAAAATCAAAACATCTTTATAAGATTTTCTAATGTTGAAAATGTAATTTCTCTTTGTAATGGAAAATTACGTGAGAATATCTACGTTGTGTGTGAGTAATTTGAATACGCTGCTAAAATATGTTTAATTTATCTGACTTTCAAAATTCATTTTTGCTAAATGATCGCTTGGAGGTAATGCTTTATTATTTGTAAAAAGTGATTTGATTATTACGTCATGGGAGACATTGAAGGAAGTGTTAATAAATGAGATGATATCACTACTAATTTAATCCAATTACATGAAATATTAAATAAACGTCAAATGAAAGAATCTGAGTCTATATAGAAATATTAATTTATACTGAGAGAATTGGGTTATGGAGGGAGAATTGAAGATGACGTGTTAATGCAAAATATTATAAGTTGTATCAATGATAAGTATGAGAATAAATTATTTTTGTACGGTTGCAAAGACTTATACGAACTTCGAGAAAAACTTAAGTTAGCAAAAATGATTTTATCAAAATTAATATAATTTTAATAAAGTAAAACACAAAAACCTAATAATTTTGTAAATCAGGAACGATAAAGTAATTATGATCCGAATTCTAAATTTTGTTTTAATTGTGGTGATAAAGGACATTTATCTAAACTTTGTATCCTTAAGAATCAGGGTTTAAAATGTTTCAGATATCAAAACTTTGGGCACAAGGCTTCTGAATGTTTGAAATTAAATATGGAAACAAAATTTATTGATAATGTTATATATCTCAATATTGTTGAAATAAGCTTATCTGTATCAAATGGTTCATTTTGGCAATCTAAATATTAACTAATTGATAGATACTGGAGGTCAAGCTACGTTAATTTCTAAAAATATATTTGAAAAATTAAATTTTTGTGAACTGAATCAGTGCAGTTCAATTTTATCGGGATTAAGAGATTATAAAATGTGTATTTAAATCCGAGATACAATCGATAACAAATTGATAACATTAAGTGCGCTGCAGATATATATGTTGTAGGAAACAGTGCTATACCACATAATGCTATAATAGGACTTGATGTACTTTTGCAAGGTGTCGATATAATGAATGGTAATGCATTTACAATAAAACACAAATCTCTGTGTGAATAAAACAATATTTTATCAGTTTTAACAGTAAACATTAAATTTGATGAAATTAAAGAAAAGTCAAGGATATTATTTCGAAATCCATTAAAGATGAAGTGTATCATTTTTTTCTAAGTTACTAACCGAAGAAGATTAAATCAACTAACATGGAATTAAATATTTTAACTAAAAGCAACGAACCAATATATCAACGTCCGTGACGTTTACCTTTTTCGGAAAATAAGAGTGCTGTTGCTCAAATAATTGAATTGGGTAAAACTGTTTATTAAAGAACCTTGTTCTTCTGAGTATTCCAGCCCAGTTGTTGTAGTTACAAAAAAAGATAGAACTTCACGAATTATAGAAAGATTATAGAAAAATATATATTATAGAAAGCTGAATCAAATTATTGTTAAAGACATTGATTGAAGATGTTTTAGATAGATTACAAGAATAGAGAGTATTAAGTAGTACTGATTTAAAAAAAAAATCATGTTGATATATTTTTGACAGAGTCAAAAATATACGTCATATGTCCCTCTTGAAATCACTTTTTTAAATTACCTTTTGGCTTATCCGATTCACCACCAGTTTTTCAAAGATAAATTAATGCTATTCTTTGACCTTTAATCAACTATGGCATTGTTTCACCCTGAATGGATGATGTAATAATATTATTTGTTAATGAAAAGGAAGGAATCGAGATTAAAACTAGTTCTCAATCTTATGTGTGAATATGGTTTAGAAATCAATTTTAAGAAATCTCAGTTTTTGAAAGGAACGTTTCAATTCCTGGGACAGTCGATAGAAAAGTGTTGTATTTATCCATCCCCTTTAAAATCCAAGCTGTTCTTAATTGTCCTGAACCTACTAATTTGAAACAAATCCAAAGATTAATAGGTTTAACCGGATATATTAGAATATTTATTTCTAAATATTCTATTATTGCGAAACCTCTTAGTGATCTTTTGTAAAAAGACTACATTTAGATTCAATGAGGAAGAAAAATAAATTTATAATAAGCTTAAAATGTTGCTCTCTCAGAAAGCTGTCTTAGGAATTTATAATCCAAATTATAAAACGGAATTACTTACGGATGCTACCCTTGATGGTTATGGTGCAATTTTATTGCAAACGCCTCGAAATGATAATAGTTTTCATCCAATGTATTTTATGAGCAAGAAGACCTCTGACGCTGAAAAGAAGTACTCCAGTTTCGAACTTGAGGTTCTTGCTGTTATAGAAGCCATTAAGAAATTTAGAATTTATCTGCTAGAGATCCTTTAAAATAATTACTGAGTGCTTAGCATTTCTAGAAACTATAAATAAAATAAACTTATCTACACGAGTTGCTTGATGGTCGTTATTACTGGAAGAATTTAATTATTTAATAGAACACACTCACCGATCTGATAAAAAAATGTATCATGTTGATGCTCTAAGTAGATCATCTATTAATACATTTTGTATTTTTTGGAAAATGTATTTTACCTAAACTTAAATTGGCTCAGAACGAGGACAGCGAAATAAAAACAATCAAAGAGCTTTTGAAAATTTTCAATTATGAAGACCATTTCGAAACATAGCGGGATTTTCTGTAAGTTTGTTGACGGTAAAGAAGTATAGTTGAAACTGAAAGAATGTAAGCGAAAATAACTAAAAACGCTCATGAAAAGGGACATATAGGAGTTAAATATACAGAGAAATTTTTGGAAGATAATTATTTATTCCTAAGCTGAAATAAAATATTGAAAGAATAATAGTTAATTATGTGCATTTTATCCTAGTAAATCTCAAAAAAGGAAAGCAGGAAGGATTTCTTCATCCATATCATAAAGATGATTTACCTTTATATACATATCACATAGGTCATCTGGGACCTTTTGAAAGTACTGCAAAAATTTATAATCATATTTTGCGATTATTGACGGCTTTGCAAACAAATCTGGTTATATTCCATGAAAAGGATATCATCAGCTGAAATTATACCTAAAATGGAAATGCACACAAAAAAAAAACATTTGGAAGAAGTCGAAATGAAAATAATTTCCGATCGTGGCACTGCCTTTACGTCAAAAGAATTTGAAGAATATTGTTCCAAAGAAAATATACATCATCATCTAATTACAACAGGCCTTCCACGTGTCAATGGACAAGTTGAACGGCTAAATCAGGTTATCATTCCATTCTTTCGAAGTTGTAGCTTGAAAATCGTTCACATTGAAAGAATTTTGTAGATCGCTACCAAAGGTGTAATGACACAACCACATTTGAATTGTTATTCGGTACCAAAATGAATATCAAGCATACTGATAAATTAAAAGAAATTATTGAAGTAGAATTTCAAGATAGTTTTGAATAACAGCGTAACGATCTACAAAAAGATGCCAATAAACAAATATTCAAAGGAGAACATATAACTTAAGAAGGCGAACGCCTCATTGCTATAAATTAGGTGAACCAGTTGTTATTAGACTCAAATCGGTCCACATCTTAAGCTTAAATTGAAATATTTAGGGCCATACAAAATTACAAAAATTAGAGTCAAAGACATATATGAAGTTTAAAAACAAGGACAGCATAGAGAACTGAAAAATGAAACAATTTGTGCAGAATTTATAAAAAGATGGTGAATAACATGAAATATCCAATTAACACATTTATTTGACTGTGTGTCCACCGATTATAGTTCACTCCCCCTCCACCCATTTATGACTATTTTCCCCAAACATGACTGCTTTATATGTGTTTTGAAGACCTTAGCAGAAAAGAAGAGAAAAGTGAAGCCGATGATAAAACAAGACGATGATACTCCAAAGACGATGATATTCAAAGGACGATAGATGGTATTTTATTATTGTACTTCGCTACTGCTTTTGAATTTTCTCTTTTAAGCTTCGTTTTCTAGGTTGAAAAGTAGAAATACCATTAAGACGGCGAGGTCACCTTTTACCAGAACGGCTGAAGATGTAGAATTTGAATAAACCGCTACTACTATAGAGGGTGCTGGTCCTATCAGAAAAGATAATAGTCCAGCGAGTCTGTTTATTTGTTTTAAATGTTTTTATGTTCGTGTAAATGTTAATGTGAAATGTTTTAATTAAATAATATGAAACTTTAAGATATGATTTTCTGATTATTCTAAATCTTTAATAACATAGCAGATCCACATATTATATATATATATATATTATATACATATATTATTGATAAGTATTAATTTCTTTCCAGACTTCGATGTATTTCATTAATATCATTATTACATTTAGAAAATTTACTACATTTTAAAATAATAAAAATTATAAATACTATTATTTTAATTCGATTTACTTATCGATTTTCAAAAGTCATAATTATTTTCCTTTAATCACGTGGAATATTTAATAATTATAAATATTATACCAGTAAAAGGAAAGTAATTATGACTTTTGAAAATCGATATGTTCGCAGGCAAGTGAAGACAATAATCTGATATGGCTTCTTCATTTCTAAGCTGGGCATAATGGGATGACCTTTATGCCTTGGAAGGCCCTATTAAGAGTTTATATTCCAGATCAAAACTTTGGTACTTACCTTCAAAAAATTTTCAAAATCATGTTCAAGTACATTTCTTAAGTTCAGTTATGAAAATATTATAATACACCCCTTGAAAAAACATTCAAAACCAAGTTGAAATGTATCTCAAAAGTTCAATTTTCATAATTTCAATATACATACTTTCAAGAAACTCAAAATCAAGTTCAAGTATACATACCTATTGAAAAATAAAATTTTTAAGTCAACTATTTTAAATGATTCCTCCGACTTCAACTTTTGGATAGACCTCGTGGAATGTAAATAATGAAAAAGATAATGTAACTACAAATTAACAGTTCTAGCAACTCACAAGTAAAAAGATAACATTATTAAGCACAGGGCTCTGCAAACATTTATTTTTTTTTTTACAGAAAGAAAAATAATTTTTAAATGCTAAACTTGTTTACACAGGTTATGCATAAATTGCATTGGAAAGTAAATTTTCCTTTTTCAATTCAAATTTTCTAAAAATTCAATTTTTTGATAGTTAGTCCATTATTATTTACCCAAGTTACAAAAGCGCATAACCACAAAAATAATCTCAATTTTAAAAAATTAAATACATAATGTCGATTTCAGACGAAATGTGCTCTACATAAGAATCAAATTTGGAAACAAAGTCAGTGTTTACGTTTCGAGCAATTGCTCATGCAAAGGAATCGAACGATGCATCATAAAAATGAGTCTGTGAATAGTACAAATGATACATACAGTACAGTATTTGCGATTAGTTACGCTTTCAGATGAATGTAAACAATTAAAACAGAGCTTGTATTTCTTTTTTTTTTTTCGTAAATTTATCTCGCTCGTTAAATTTCACATTTTTAAACACACATTTTTGGTATCTACATATCTTACGTGTTTTAAATTGAAATAACTAACTCTTAGTTTGTTTTTAACAAAGAAATTCTTTGAAGGTTGAAAATCATTTCCTTAATTTTATTAGCTTTAACATATTTTTGCTGTTACATGGCAAATTTCTGGAAATATTATTATATTATCGAATTAATTTCTCTAGAAAAAAGATTAACTAGTCTCTCTATGAATCTATTCATAATTTGTATTGTTTAAGCGAATCTACGTCAATATTTTTAGTGAAAACATTTAACAATAAAATATTTGATGGTTTGATTTTATATTTTAACAATTTAAGTAATCTTACCTTTTTAATATAATAAATCTACCAATTTGGGGGGGGGTGTCTTTAGCTGACTAATGCATTACTTTTGCATTGCTATTCATCAGTTCATATATGCCTGAAAATGATAGAAACAGTATGTAAGGCAACAGTATGTAAACAGCAAAATAAACAATTGAACTTATCTATTTTGCTGAATTTCAAAATGTATAAAATTAAAATAGATAATTTCAAAAATATAGGTATTATATGTTTAGAGTAAAAATAATATATGAAAGAGGTAAAACACTGTTATCAGCAACAAATATATCATCTGTATGTATCAATCTGGGCGTATCAAAAATTTAATCTTATTAGGAATATTTTTTAGAATTCGTGTAAATTGGAAATCACATAAGCTCAGTGAATTTTATACTTCGTTAAGTAGCAAGATCAGCAAAATAGACAGATGGACTTGTCATATTGATTTTGTTGAATATTCTATCATAGTTTTATTGAATCTAAAGGATAATCTAGCTTCATCAATCTCTTATTCCTCAAATGATATTCTTTTACCAGTTTATTTGTTAAATGAATGAAGAAATATTCATTTCTGGATATAATAAACAGCAATTTTCTTTTAATATGTTATTGAATACATTATTATTATATTTTAAACTCCACACTAGTTTGGTATCAAATTAATCCCACTTAAGCTTCTTACCAACTCTTAATATATTTATGTTTTAACTCATTTTAAAGGTTTTGAATCGTTTTCTACTATGTAATAATCGTGTTAATGAAAGTGGTATTGAATATATCATATATATATATATATATATATATATATATATATATGTGTGTGTGTGTGTGTGTGTGTGTGTGTGTATGTATATATATGTATATATAGGGGAGGCGCTTATACCTCAGAATTAAAAAAAGTTCTAAAATATTTTGGATATAATCAAGCATAGTTACATTTACTGATTTTATTGATATAAGAATGAAATTATTAATTGTGAATGAAAATAACATTTTCAGAAAATTCTTTATTGAAAATAACGTTATCAGAAAAATATGTATTGGAAATAATGTTAATTAAGAGTTTGAGTGATTTAACATAATCCAAACTTTGCATTAAAATATTCCAATAGTAATATAAAATTTCTAAGTTTGTTTCCAAATACCAACATTTTGAAATATTTTTAAGATTAAAATAAGATAAACAGTTCTTCTACATTAGGATGATTTATTTCTTTACATATCCAATTGCCATTTCAAAAATATAAATACTATTTAGGAAAAAAATTATTGTTGATAAACACTGGATATTTTTATTACGATATAATAAATTTAATATGTTATTCTTATACATTGAAAACAAGCATTCAAATCTAAATTATTTTTTAATGATAAAATGTTGAAAACTGAAAGATTAGAATTAAGTTCTCTGATGACTTACAGTTGAAGTGAGGAAGTGGAAAAAATCTTGTTTAAAAATAGAATGGGTTATTTGATTACGTTATATGAGCATTTATGATAACCACAAAAAAAGGAATAAAATATCTTAGCAATCCAAAAATTCTATTGCATTTCTTTATTTTCTTTAAATGTCAATGATATAAGATAAAATGAATTGTTAGAAGTATATTGATGAGCACGGATCTCCACATCCTTTTTGTCATTCACATTGTAAGCTAATCATTATTTAAGATGTTGTAGTTGAAAGCATTATTTGACAATTGGTTACATGTTAAATGTAACTTATATGAAAAATTGATTTAGTATTAAAACCCTCCAAGTAGAGTTTTATATATATGTTTTCTACTATTTCGAATGGTTTGTGAATTATATTAATTAATACATTTATGATCAAAACGCTTATAACTTATCAAGGTCCAATAAGATATAAAATACTATAAACACATCTAATAAACTGTAACCTTTTGAATGCGCATTGTTACCCTAAAGATTAATGAAAAATATTTGAATATGTTTCATGCTAAAATGTACATTATATTCTGAAGTGACTTAGAGCTATAATAAAGAAAGAATTGTTGAGGTGTTTTTTTATTAAATGCTTACCACTGAAGATTTTCCCACACATTTATTACATAATTAATGTGATTCACTTTTTTTCAATTGTATAAATAATAATTTTCTATAATATTTACCTTTAGATAATTGTAAAAAACTATCCAATATATCAATGATAAAGTAATAGATATTTTCGTTAGTGAATCAAATTTAGAATTCTATAATTAGGAATTTTAACTTTGCTCCAAAAACACTTGAAAATGTGTAACATTTCTTGATGAAAATGAAGTTATCCAGACTAAAAGACTTGTTTTCTCATATATAAAAATTACTTTAAAAACAAAAGCAATAAAAAAACAGAAAATGGTTGTTATTCTTGATTTACATGTGAATAATAAATATTTTTATCATGATTATGTTAAGTAAAATGATGAGGAAAATTTGATGATGTATTAAAAATTGAATTATGAGACTGATAAATGTGTAGTTGAAAGCATTAGTTATGATGAAATTAATTTTCAAATAGCATTTATTCTATTTTAATTTAAGTTCGTTGTGTTAGATATACTCTTAAGTTTTCAAGGAATTATACTTAATTTGAAAATAAGCTGTTATAATAATTAGGAATATTTACATAATGATTTCGCCCTATTTCGCCTTTTCTATTTTATTCAAAATATTAAGTATTTTTCATTCAGACTAGTGCTGAATATTATAAAAGTTTCAACGATCTTTCGAAATAATCATTTATTGCTTTCTATATATTATAATTTAAATGCAAGAAATGTCAAATTTATTAATATAGTTTTATATTTTCTCAACATTAGTATTATGAAATAATAGAATTATTTTGTAAGATATAAAAAGATAATGGAAGGAGGATGCAATATTTTACCTCTAGTAGCTTTTCATAAGAAAGTATAAAACAAAGCATGAATACTTCTCAAGAGGATTAAATAAATTTCAAATTTCTTACATGGACTGGAATACAAATGTATTTAAGTGTTGAAAGTTCAGAAATAAGTAAATTAAATTTTACATTATGTTCGCGAATCGTATGTAGGGATAATACATGGCTACAACTCATCATATTACATGACCAAACATAAGACATTTGAAGAAAAAGTGTTTGTCAAACTCATTCTATTGTTTTTATGTTGTAACAGATGAGTTAATGCAGCATTTCAAGTTGTTTGTTTAGCCTTTTAATCAAACTATAATGAATAATTAAATTCTTTTTTTGATTTACCATAAATTTTATCCGATCTTGAAAGCATCGACCAGTATGCTTAACAACAGATGTAGAGAAAATGTAGCAGTCGTAGGTTATATTCTATATTTTGAAGACCAACGCAATATTCTTAAAATAAAGACACAATAGTTTCAAAACTTTTAATTCTATTAATGCTACAATTATTTCTTAATTTTCTTCTGTTTTGTACTATAATAAAAATAAATAAAATACATTGATAAAAAGTAGAGATACAAGCAAAAATATAAAATTTAATAATGTCGTCAAGTAAAAATTTTCATTCATTATAAACCAAGTAAAATATTACGACATTATGGGCACGTTAGAAGTCAAAGATTATGAGAATTGCACGTAATTACTGCATTCTAACGTATAAGATAAAAAAAAGGTATGTTTGTGAAATTAATAATATTGTGAGATATACCAGTATATTATTCAGTTTGTATACCTAATTTAGATTTCTATACCATAACATTTGACTATAATGAAAACCGTTGTTGTAGAAAAAGGTTTTAAGAATTTTCAGTAAGCTATTAACATAAAACTATGCGATAGTTTGCAGTTATGTACTTTGTTTATTGTAAAGTTAATTACTTTTTTAAAGCTGATAGCATTGCAGATAATTTTTAATTGAATATATTGATTAAAAATTCATTTTTGTGCACTCGATCGAATATTATAATTCGAGTTTAAGCCTGTGTAGGAACGTGAAACTCCTAAGGTCAGTAGGAATCCTATGACGAATAAACCATAAAATATTTAGAACAATTTAAAACTATTGAATTAGTAATATTTGAACTTTAATCCCTAGTTTAATATGCATCAAATAATATGCTCAATTTAATACATTTAAAAGATATTTCTAGGATTAATGAATGGCTGTAACAAAGAAATGGGATAAGGTAGCCTTTTACTGACAAAATATTTCTTTATGGCGTAAGCAAACATAGAGGAGATATTTCTTGCAAAAAAGCTTTATATTACATCCCTTGTTTTCCGAGAAGTCTGGTTCATTGTTTACATTAGAGACTTATACTTCGCTGATTTTTAAATTAGTAGTCGTATCTCTTTGGATAAATATCCATTGATGAAATGAAAGATTAAGAGGTCTTAGGTTAATAATTTACAATAACATACCACAAGTTCAATTTTAGTTTGCCCGATTTTTTCTTCTGATTGTGTACAGTGCATTTTTGTAATGAAATAATGGATTTCTATGAGTATGAGGATTACTTGACAATTATTGCTTATTTTTCTAATAGCTCGTACATTAATTCAATGTTTTTAAATCAGGTAAATTAACGTCTTTATATGTGTAAGTCATTTTGCAAAATTTTACTTATAACGGTAATGTTGAGTCAAATTGACCCATGAGCTACTTTGAAGAGAAACAATACATTACCTTTTTATGACAAGGAAAAATATATACATTTAAAGCTGCTCAACACACATCAACTTGAAGATAGACTAGCGGATAAACAGAGGAACTAAACTCGATTAGTAAATAGATTTCGTTGTAGATGTTTCTAAGACAGACTGACTCATATTTCCGATTTTCAAGTTAATGAAATAATTTAGTAGAATCTTATACTATTCATATTATATTGAAGATTGCACATTAGAAAGTAATAACAAATTCCATACTGCATCTAATGTTGTGAAATTATCTTTTAGGCATGTAAAAGTAAATTTAAATTATTTTTTAATGTAAATTATGAAAGAAAAGTGTAAAATATACATAAATGGCATAGTTTCACCATTGAGTTTAGAACTATGGATGTTTATATCTTTATATTCATCTACTTTGACCAAAAGTTATATATTATTATATTAAAATATGTTATTCAATAAAATACAGTACTAACAATTTATTTTATCCCTTTCCTAGTAATAATTATGTTCTGAGGTTTATTGTAAATTACTTAAAAGTAAAATTATATCTGTTTTGCTTGTAAATTTATCAACGTGTTTCTGATATTTGGCTTATGAGAACAGTTTTAAAAAATTAGAGAACAATACTAAGATATATATCGGGTCTGTTTTGAAAAAATATTATAATACTCTATGATAAAAAGTACTGCAAAAATAGCGATTACTATTTAATATTGATTTTGAATATATTTCACAGTAGATTAATTATTTCTTAAAAGAAATACAGAAAGTTTGCTACATTAACTAGAAATTTTGAAGGAACAGTTGTACAATAATTAGAACATGTGCTATAGTTATTATGAGCATATAAACATATTAAAACTCTTTAAAAGTATTAATAATAACAAATCTATTTTAAAAAGAAATTTAACATATTTATTTTGAGTATTATACCTAAATTACCAAATTCAAAACATTTATCCACTTTTCATTAACTCTAAAGAAACATTTAAATTTTGTTCAGAAATTTTGAAACAGGAATATTATGATACTTTGAAAATTAATGCACTTTATTTTATTTATTCTTTGGTTGTTGATTTTCCGTTCGTGCTCGTGTTCTCATTCAAAACTTTATCTCATTCAAAACTACCATTGCATAAATTAAACGCTTTTTCACTTCTATCTTTCCTTTACATTCTATTTTTGAATAATTTTCCCTTTAACTTTTATATCAATAATAGTTCAGAGCTAATAAGTGAAAAATTCTTAAGATTACAACATTACTAAATATATTTACTTAAACACTTTCGGAAATCGAAGTATTTGTGAAATGTAATGCTTAAGGAGATACTTTTTTGCTTTTGAATTATGAAGAGAAACTTTACATATCATTATTTTATTAAAAAGTAAAATATTTTAACAATAACAGATTACACTCTTTTCCCAAACCA
>BMAW01056888.1:0-13191 GCA_019974015.1 Nephila pilipes | reverse complement strand
ATATATATATATATACATTTTTAAAATTGTAATTATGTTTTGTTAAGTGCTCATGAAATAAATTTGAAAGATTAAAACATGTAGCAGTAGAAAATAAATTCAGAACAAAAATTTTAAGGATTACAGCGATAAGAGAATTTTTTTTGAAAATAAATTGTTATGTACCTAAACCCTTTATATAACATAACACTCGAAATAAAGAGTGATCGTATAATCAGAATCAAAGGCAACTTTATCTTCATAAAAGGTTCCCTTAAAAATATAGATAATACGCTCTTTGAACAAACGTATACAATATTCGTCTGGAAAAGTAATAACACACGTATAATATAATGAATTAAATATGTAAGCATAGAATACGGAGAGAGGGAATTAATAAAATTGTATAAGCAACTTAAACCAAGCTTTGAGTGAAAAATATCTGATTTTCTAAGGAGAGATGAATGACTCACGTTTTATGGTAATTCCAAAATATATGTTCATGGATATATCACATTAACATATAAAATTATGTAAATCAATGTTGATGAATGAAAAATATATTTCTCACTATTTTTTAATGTTTTTCTCTTAAAACTTCGTTGAAATATGTCCTCATTTTTTGTATTGAGGGAGACTTATATTGATATCAATGCAATGCGAATTTGCAGCACAAATTTTATCAAGCTAATGAGAAACCTGTAATTTTCGAAAGGCTCTAATTTGTGAAATTATTTATGAATTATGACATTTTTAAAATGAGAGTTTCTAACAGGATGCACATTACAGTATTATCCTGTTTAAAGATATATATCTTTATATTATCCATAAGAAGTTCAAAGACGAAAATAAGTATGTAATTTTTTAACTTATCAAGGACATGTTTTGATTTTTTGCAGCCAGAATTTTACCGTTTAATAATTGAAAGATTTAATTTCTCATCGATTAAGAATTAATTTTTAATGTAAATTGTTTCTAAGCATCTGATTAATTTTAAAGAAAGTTTAAAATTTATCTCGATATTCAATTAATGTTAGATTAGTATACTATTTCTATCGAACTTTTTCATCTTGAAATAAATTTCTCTATTGTTTTAATATATACTTCGGATAAGTTATCAATAAATTTAGGGAATCTCGAATCCTTAATTATCAAAGCACTAATATTTTACAAATTCAAATGATTTTTTTCTTTTTTAAAATAATCAAATGACTTTTCTCGAATTCCTTAATCCGTAAACTAAATTTTAAATCCGTAACTTTTAAAAATTGAATGTTGAAATATAGAGTTGTAATATAATTTATCAATTACTGATCTTTAAAAGAGAAAAATATTCCAAATGCCAAACACATGGCAGTAGAGAATTTATATGTCCAGATATTGATCAAAATATAATGTAATATATATTGTATATATTTCACATTCATATTTATTTACTTATTTTTAGCATATATTTTTATTTATAGAAATGTGTTACTTAGTTATTTATATATTTTTTGTTTTTTTAAATATGAATGCTAGAATGTTAGAAAAATTATATATATACAGAATATGTGAAAAAAGTTAACTTTTTTTAAACACGATTTTCATAATTTCTATTTCAATAGAAAATTCAATAGTCAGTAGAAAAATATCGCCATTTGAAATGATACACGTTTTCTTTTATGGGAATCAGAAACACTTCAAAATTAAATCTAAAATTTTCGAAAAAAAGGATAAAAAGGAAAACTCCATACGTATACCGATATTCACATTTTTTTTAAGTCGATTAAGGAAAATTTTAAAATGAAACTATTCAACGATTTCATGTATTGAAGTCTGTAAAACCAGTTTCCCTGCGATATGACTTTCTTTTCGGATTAGCAACATATAAGGAGTGGAAAACTTCCAACTAATGTTTTTCATGCACGTAACATTGAAATACAATGCACGTAACGTGTTATATACCATGTTCAAAAAATTAAAATTCGAAATACAAATTCCGAAATCTGATGCAGACCAGTGAACAGTATTTAATGAAAATCGCATGACACATGCAAATAAACATACGAAACATGTCCTTGAAGTGAAATTTATATACCGACCATTCGAACGATAACTTTCGAATCAAGTAGCCTACACAAACCCGGTGGGAAGAGTGCTGGGAGTTAATCAAAGACCGCGAAGAGCTGTCTGTTGCATAAAAACTGGATTCATATGTCACACACGCATTTCCGACCCAATGCGCTGGGTGGGGGATGTTGAAGCTGGGTAGTCCCAAACCTATGTCGCAAGGGATTTGCAAGTTCCCCTCACAGTGGCATCACTGTAGTTGCAGCAATTTAAGGAGGTATCTCATATGATAAAAAGTGTTAGAAAAGGTCGCCTAAGGAGGGGAGTTGTACAATGGCAAGAAATGATAGTGTTATTTTGCTTTACTGACGAGGTGGTACAGGACGTCTATTGCCAAACAACTTTTTTCACTGCATTCGTAGTTTCTCAGAGAAACGTATGAAGGCAAAACATTTACCAGAGACTCACTGCTAACTGCCTGTTATGCTTGGAGACTAAGATTTTCCTGTTTTGTCTGCCTCTAATCTCTACTCACAGGGTAGTACTTTTTTACTTCTGCAGACAACAACATTCATGGAGGAAAATAAACTGGGATCTTTTTACAGATGTAATGAAATTCAGCCTGCAGAGTTATAACTACAGTCAGTTTATCTCGAAGACACCGGTAACACAATATTCCTCATCAAATAGAAAATGTGACTCCTTTGGAGGCGGTTTACTGGCATGAGGGTAGCAGTGGTAGTCTAGATATTCATGATTATGGACTAACAGCTGGTTTTGTTTTCGGCGCGTCAGAGTTCCAGCCCTGATGCCAGTTAAGACTTACTATATAGCGGGGATGATTCAGGTTAAATCTAGTCTCGGTTCTAAGCCCTCCAGTTGGAATGGTGGAGAAGTTTAGAGAGGAAGATACCAGCTCAGGCATTGTCCTTGTCACTTGACCGGGGCTCAAAATTATAAGACCCATCGTCAATAGACAATATTTGAATTTTTATTCCAATTCTAATTCAGGTTTTGTCACTCGTTTCTTAACTGGTCATGGGCCCTTTGTTTGTTATTTAAATCATCTTAATTTCAAAAGTACTAACTTATGTTCCTGTGGCTCTGTTGGAGATGCTGACTACCACGTTTTCTTTTCCCTTTTTACCAGAAGTTTTCATTTAAACTATCCTAATAAGGAAATAAAACCTATTTGGCTGAAATCCTTGTGTAAAAATCCTAATTAGCATTTCAAGCCTAAATCCTGTGTTCTTGTTCTGTGGCTTGTAAAATTTATCCAACAAATTTCCTAATTATTTCAACTTTTGATTACATTTCTAAATATTTTAATTTTCCTTATAGCGTGCTTTTAATTGTATACCTAGTATGTATGTTTATATTTTTTGTCTAATGTCTCATTTTTAGTTCACGAGTTTGTGGATGTTTTTTGTATCGTGTTATTTAGCCAATTATATGTCACCTTGTCACAACGTATTTCTGTTAGAAAAAAAATCCTAATGTAAATTTTTTATTCCTGCTGCGTACATTTCCTGCTCTGTAAATATATTGTAAGCTTTTATTTAATTTTGAATTTTGAAATAATGTAAAGTCTTATGTGTCCTGTTTCAACACATATACTGTTGTATCTTACTTTTCCTGTTGAATTATTTTTTTGCCAAAAAATACTAAGTGCGGGGATAATTGTCTCTCGGATGGCCGGTTTGTTACTTTAAACCCACTGGGTAAGCTCGGTCCCCTTGGGGATTTTGCCAATATTCTCGTGTTGCTTCTTAGTGCAACGTCAATAAGAAAGACAATCACACAACTGGCATGAGGTGGCATACGAGGTGTGGCTATTAAATAAGGAGACTGTAAAATATTTTATATTGATGTAATACATATTTACTCATTATCATCTTCAATATACACTCTTCCTCTATCCCTACAACGCTCCATGCGAATCTTCCATTGTTCAAAACCGAAGTCTTCTTCTGTCAACTCCTTTAGGACACGGGTCACTTTCTTTTTCCAGCTTCAACAAATTCAAATCTTGCTCCTTTTAATGCTGATTTTACTTTAAGAAAGAGATAGAAATCGCATGACTCAAGATCCGGGGATTGAAGCGGATGGTCTAACACTGGGAAGCAGTACACTGGGACGGATTTGTTTACAGAAATGAGAGGCACTGCATTCAAAAGAGATGGTTTCTTACTAAAAGCTGTCGGTCGCTGGTGTTTCGCGCATGCATACTTCTTCTGTAGCAGTGTCAGTCTCGTTATTTATTAGCCAGATCTCGAATTAATTCCCATTACCCACGTTCCCCAGAAGCAACCCTTACAGAAGTTCTCGAGGGTACATAGACTGTAGGACGCAATAAAAACAAAGTTCTTCAACCTTATATCCGGCTATTTAGGGGGGGGTGTAGGTCCTAATTTCTTGTTAATGGACTATAATTTCAAGGCTGTCACTGTGAACAACTTCTTTTATAGCGAAGATATTCATCGAATGAACTGGCCAGTCAGGATTCTGACTTGAATCTGGTAGAGAGTTCAGGGAACTATTTTGACAGACACGTTACTGGTCAGCAACATCCACCCACAGCATTGGACGAGTTACGATCAGCATCCCTCGAAGAGTGGGATCAACGAACCAAGATGGCTTCTCAATGACCTGATTGTAAGCAAGTATCGTTACAGTCACTCTTGTATAACCCTGCTCCATAATGAATGTATTAGTGGTGAGGTATCTACACGTGTTTTTCTGGGCTTATTATTTTTACTTCTCTTTCACAATATGTGGAATTAAATACTCTCTCTGTTTATATTTGTAGATAGTTATAAAATTATTTAATACATATTGATTTCATCACTGTGTATCGTTTCATTCCTAGATTCCAAACCTATTGGTCGATGATTTCCTCGGTTCATCGAAACTGTCTGACGGATACGTGGAAACTTACGTATGTTGTTTAAAATCTTTTATATACTGCTGGATTTTTGCGTATAATAATTGTAAAAATTATATAAAGATACAACGCAACAGTTTATTTATTTCATAAAGTTTCAAAAAAGGATTTCTTCAGCACGTTTTTAAATGTAATTTTATAAGTATTTTTGCTCTTTTTCCGTGTAAGCGATAGCCCATGCATATTAAATTTACACTTGAAAAACACCGGTAAAAAATGAGTTTTTTAAACATGGGTTTTCTTTCAAATTTCACACTTTGCCTAACATAATTTTTTGTACCTTAAATTTTAAGAGCGAAAGAGAACGTTGAGTAAAATTAAATTTATTCAATAATTTGTTTGATTATTTGACAGTAATTAAATTTATGATCTAAAATAAATACGCGTAAATTTTTTAGCTCGTTTACAAATTTCGAAAACTGTTGGCACTGATTTTTTTTCTCTTTTGCTCAATTTCTTTCCAAATCGTACACGACGTGAACTTAAATTGAAATTTAATTAAGAAGAGAAAAGAAATCCAGACTTATTTGATAAGGCGCTGTTAAAATTTAATTCATTTAATTTTGAAGAATTGCTGCGTGAACTTGATAAGGAATGTGATGGAATTGGTAATCATTTGGCGCCTTATGAACTTGGCGAGAAACTTGGCGTAAAATTTAATACTTTAAATAATTTGTATTAATCAATTATTTTTTATTAATTACAATTAAATTATCGTATTGTCATCCAAAACAACCGTATATGGAAAATTGCTGCTCAACTGAATGCTTTAAAATGAGAGAAGAAAGCTTTTAAAGTTTTGACTCAGACAAAGTTACAATACGAGTTAAAGAAAACCCATTAAAAATAACATAATTTAACAATTACTAGTAATGTTAAAATTAAATGCTTTTTTCAAAATTTAAAATGGATATGTTTGGGATTTACATACAGTAAAACACAAAAATTAAAAACCTTTTACATATTTAATACATAACACTGAATGATTATATTTGAACAACCTTATGTAGTCGGAACCTATTTAAAATGATTGTTGTATTATATTTTCATGTGTCGTGAAAAAGAAATGTGGATTCGGAACTTCAAACAAGGATAAGAATAAGGGAAGACAGCAAATCTTCCCTTTATTACACCGCTTTTTAAAATTTGACTATGGTAAGAGCAGGTATATCAAGGAATATCAGTATTAAATAATTTATGAATAGCTTCAGACCCTCTTTTTCTAGTTGTTAATTCTTGCTAAAAGTCACTCATTCGATCGAAAACTGAATTGCATGCTAAAAATCTATCAATACCTCGATGTATATAAAATGCAGTGGTGATAAGCAAGTGATTATGGTTGCGAGTAAATTATATAAAATATTGAGTCTCAGTTAAAAGACACACACATATAAACATAGTGACGAATAAAACAGAGCTTAGAGTCTTTTTACAGAGGATGAAATACTTTGACATATATAAAATTAAAAGAATATTGTTCAAAAAGATAATACTTTTTGTTACTTAAATCACATAAACTCGCAAAAATTCCTTATTTAGATAGAGCAGAAATTTAATGTTAGCATTAGCTGAAAACGCTTAAAACCTTTGCTTAACAATAAAAAAATATATACTGTCATTTTTATCTTAAAAATCCCTCACCTCAAGTAACGATTTTTGTAATTTTTATACATACTCTTAAGTACTTCTTAAGTACTTAAGTACTCTTCTGAAGATTATTACTTTTGTAAAATAAAGCTCTTTTGTTGTGTCACGCGACGAAATATTGTTTGTATTAGAACAAAATTTTTCCATTAAACCTATTTAATTAAAGTCAAGCATTGAACTGAATGCAAGTTTGTTAAGACCTTGTATTTTCTGTTTTATTAAGCAAAATTTTAACATTGAAATAATTTTTTTTCTTCTTTTCGAGCTAAATTTTGTTCTTAAATATAAGGATCTTTTAGTGTGAAAATTTTTCAAATTTACTTCTATAAAAGGTAGAGTTATTACAATATCTTGATTCTACTAGAATGTTTTAGAAAATACACGTATTAGAAATGGAATAACTTTCTGTAGAAATGTTTACAGTGAGTTTTTCCATTTGAAGTTCTTTCTTTTTTTTTCGAAGAAGTTCTAGCAAATGAGAGATGTCCTTCGCATCCCAAGAAACTTGACTTCACAACTTTTCCGGCCGATGAGACCGTCTTCGCATTTTTGAAGCAGATTTACAGGAGAGTAGCTGAAATCTTAGATTATTTCTTGATTTTCGGCGTACAATTTTTAGTAATCGACGATGATGAAATGAGCGATAATGATCAAATTTTGGTTTAGCAGGCATTTATTGCCGAATCAAAGTTAACAATGGAATCACCGCCAAATTATTTTTTTTTCTCATTTAACGGATGGCAGCACATAGTGGTACGCCAGCTTGTCTTAGCAGTGCTATCTGTTTCCCCAAAACAGGTAATTTTTGAACTATTATCTTATTCAGTTTAAACTTAACTTACTTTGAACTATTATCTTATTCAGTTAAACTTCAGTTTAACTTTACCATGAAGCTTATAATATTCCATTTATTTCGAATTACTATGTAACATTTGATGGTGAAATTAGTTGTTATTAATTGAACTATACGAATTTATTCTCGAATATCAAAGTATTTTATAGTTAAAATAAAGTTTGGTACTTAAGAATTTTCAGTCAATAATAAGTAATATCCATTTTTAATTTTATGCCATGTGTGTGCACACACAAGGTTCTTTAGCAATTTTATAAACTCCAAAAAAACATTTATTTAAACTCTCCCCCTTAATAATAAAAGGTAACATATTTTCCGTGATTTTGACTTTCAAATTCCACACAAATTTTGATTAAATTCAAATCCATTATAGTCATTATTTCCATCAGAGTTTTTAAAGAATCAACTGTTGTGAATCCCATTAGTATTATTTCTGAATATACTGTTACAATTGGAGATTATTATCGTATTCTAGGATTTTTTTCTAAGTTATTTTATTTTATCGGAATCATTTGGGAAGTTAATAAATTATAAACATGGGCCAAAAATAAGCTGCTTGTGGCATTTAATCAGTTCTCTTGTACTAACATATTGTAAAGTTACACAAAATTAAATTACATATATCATGTCAACCCCCCCCTCAGGTATGATTATTATAAATAACCAGTTTAATGAGTAAAAATATTCAAATAGAGCATTGAGATTAATTAAATGAAACAAAAGTTATTAATAATTTTGTTTACTGATTGATAATTATGTTTCGTTTTTCTAACAAATTTGTTGATGTAATATTTTCAAAATGCATCAAAATATGTAGATCTAAACGACAAATGATTCAAGTTAAAGAGCCATTTTATACATTTTTGATTCAATGGCCGAAGAACATTGAAGTAAATGACGAAAAGAAGAATGTAATGGCTTTAATATATCTGGTTTAATGAGTTTAACCAGATTGTCTTGGCAAAATAATACGTTAGGATTTTCTATTGGTTGTTGTTTATTGTACCACTATAATAAAAATATAAATGATATACGTATCCAAGTCAATAAAAATTGTACCAGATATCTGCTTTCACTGAAACTGCAACAATATGTCATTTAAAAGGATAAACCAATTTGTTTCCTAAAGATTTTAAATCTGCATGACGTTAAGGTATTGACTAAGGCCTTTTTATTACGTCTGCATTTACGACAATTTTTACTTCACATAGCGAAAATTTGAGATGAACTTAGAATATTTTGTTACATTATTTTCGTCTTTAATAACTTCGAGAAATTACGAGCATAAAAACTTTAAAGCTATTGAATTCTTCATATTTCTATTATTATTTAACAATAATCTTCAACTTCAGCCCTTTTTGTCATATGTACAGGGTGGTTATAATTAAAGTGAACATATTTAGATCCCTGTAGAAACCATCCTACCTATCTGTTTTAATGAAACTTGGTATATTCGTTATATGGACAAAGGGAAAAATATTTCTTCAATAAAAAATAGTTCAAATGTTGACCACCAGTTGGCGCTTTAAAAATTCCTTATTCCTTGCAGTCAGAGCCAAAATCATTCTGAGTGCCTTTATTATCATTAATCAAGCCCTTACAGAAAAAAGATCAATCTTTACTGGTAAAATTGTTTTATCAGAAAGGCAGCAATAGCTTAGTTGCACTGCATCAATATTGTCGTTTAAAGGGATTGCGCAAACGACCCATGTCTAAGAAAAATTTGAAGGAAATGATTATGAAATATGAAGAGACTAGAGACTTGGGTGTACTGCGAGGAAGAAGTCGAAAATCCGTTGCGAATGAAATTGTCGAAGAAGTCGCTACTACTTTGGTTGAAAGTCACCTCCAGTTCCAGCTATTCTTCAGCAAGTGCTCGATCGGTGTCATGAAAGCTGGCGATTTCGTAGTAGAAAGTACAAAAAATTTGCGATCCATTTTAAAATGGTATCCGTATAAGATACACGTAATGCAAATGCTGTAACTTCGAGACTTCCAAACACGCTATGATTTTACTTGCCAATTTTTCATATTGATGGAAGTTGATAACGTTTTACCTTGGAAAATTTTATGGTCAGATGAGGCGCACTTTTCTTTAGATGGAGCTGGGAATAATCAAAATTGCCGCATATGTGATGCTTCACTTCCCAAAGTTCTGCATCGACAACCACTACATTCTGTTTACGTGACTGCATGGTGTGATTTTACAGCTGATTTTTCCTTGGACCATTTTTCTTTGAAACTCTCACTCCTCTGAGTTCCTAAAATACGCACTGTCACGAGTGCACGGTCCAGTGAACTCCTTTGACAACAGCAGGTCATCACTGCTTTACAGAAACGGCAATTTTTTTTATACAAGAGGGAGCATTGGCACCTCACATTGGCGCCAAGTCAAAGAACTGATTCAAGTTAACTTTGGCGAGAATAGAGAACCCAAAGCTTTTCCAGATGTCTGGCCTTCTCGTTCACCCGACTTAAATCCCTGTGATTTCTAGTTGTGGGAATCCCTAAAATTCTGCGCTTATGGAGGAGGAATTTGGACTTTATCTAAGTTGAAAACCAGCACTATATACGCCATATTGCTGGAATCCCTAAAGAGTTTCTTCGCACTACCATTCTAAATTGCGCTTCGCACTACCATTCTAAAGAGTTATTGATGTTAATGGAACCCACGTTGAGCACATTCTGTAATTGAATAAATTTTAATGATTCTGACAGATTTTTTATTCTTCTTTGGGTGCCCCAATTCTCCCTGGTTGTCAAAATTTGAACTATTTTTATTGCAGAAATCGTTTTACATTGTCCATATAACGTACATATCAAGTTTCATAAAAAATTCAAAAAGTAGAACAGGTTCAAAAGGGTCTGAATATGGTCACTTCAATTATAAACATCCTGTACAAGAGAGGTTCAAAAGATACTAGTGTTAGGTATGGGAAATTGAGATGAGGAAACTGTATTTAGCATTATCTGTTGATCCTTTGTCTAAGATTCTGACATCTTTCGTATAAAAAAAACCACCACATTTTTCTTGCCGCTAAGATGATTTTCGCCCTCTTTGTAGCAGATGAATCAGCAGGTATCTATTATTTGGATTGTTGATTGGTTTTCGTTATATACACAGGATTCCAGGTCTCATCGACGATGACAACTGTACACAAAATGACATTGACAAGTTGAGACGTCGGTTTGTTCGCGATTTTCTCTTCACTAATCTCAATGACATTTTGGTTGTTTGAATTGCATAGAATTACTACTCCTTGCCAACCAAAATGAAACGGGATTGGGTAAATTAGATGGAGATAAGAAATGAATTGAATTAGGGATAGTGATATATAAGCAAAATAGAATCGTAAAGAAAAAAGAAAGGAGATAGAGGATAACGACAAGCTCATAGATATTTATAAATTGAACGGAATAATCACTATTCTTTGATTGAAACAACTCCCAATGAGAGTAATAAAAGTTGGAGTATTCTGCTATAATCGAGAAGTGTGTAAATCGGAACGAGTGATTTAGTAAGCTAAGACTTTATTTTTAGAATATAAATTAGGATTAACTGAGTTAAGGTAGATGATACAGAGAGAGAAATAAAAGAGAGAGAGAGAGACTTTGCTTATTCTTTGAAAAATAAAAAAAAGTTCATTGTTCTTCTTTTAAGTATTGTTGCGAACGTGAGTTGATGTTTCCCAGCAACGCTTCTCTCTCAAAAGAAAAGATAGATTTACGGAAATGTCACCAGTTAGCAAAAGACAATTTAAGCAATTGACCCTTTCACCTTAGCGACGTATTTGACAATCATTTGGCGACTTGACTTGTCTATTATTTGGTAACTTTGGGGACAAATGGAAAGTACTCGAAGGTGCTGAACCGAGATGAAATATCAATAGGGAAGAAAATTACGGACTTTTCGTGAATTTTCGGTAAGACGTTACGCCTGGCCGGAAAAAGTATAAACACGCCAAGAGCTACAGTCGAGGAAAGAATAAGTTTGTCTGTGGAGTCTACTTTTTAGATCGATTGTTGAATCTATTGGAGACTCAGCCTGAATCTAGTGGAACTGTTAGAGTTTTTTAAACTGTTAGTGTCTTTGACGTCTCTGTTGCAGAGATCGATCGGGAATTGTCTGAAAGCTATCGGCATTAGAAGTGGAGCGTGCCGGTATAATTTGCGAAGAAGCAACGTGTAAATGTTGGGAATTGTTGGATCCTGTCCTGGAAGCGCAGAATATTATTGTGGCGTCTGTCCTCAGTGAGGTGTAATAAGCTGGTGAGCTGATCGCCACTGAAATAATAGTAATTGTAAATAAACATGTGCCTTGTTCCTGTTTCTGTTTCACCTAAACTGTGCAAGTTCTGTGTATTTGTTGTACTCTTATTGTCCAAGCTGTGCTACTAGTGTTTTGAACCGAAGATTTACAAATCAAGCGTCATTTGCGTTATTATCCGAGTTGGACTTGATTTTCACTCCTTGCACACGCTCAGAGAGAAGTCATTTTTCGTTACAGTATCTTCAACTTGAGTTTTGAATTTACTGACTATTTAATCGAATGTTAAGGTGTCTGTGAAGATAAACAAAGAAGGAAATACATCGTAAACTCAAACGATGAAGCAATCAGATTTTGATTCGGCAGGAAATGGCACAAATTAATTCTATGAATCAATATCAAATATGTTTTAGCACTGTTTAGTAGATGGCAGCGCTCATTGGTAACACCAATTTGTTTTAACAAAGTCCTGTGTAATGAAAAACATATACTTTTTGCAACCCTCATCCACCCGCAAATGAAATCGTACTAAATAAAGCTTTCATATCTTGCAACTTATCAGATTAAAAACTCAATAAATGGTAGAAACAGCTTGAAAAATAGGTTTTACTAAAACATAAATGTTTGCAAATAACTATTGAATCGATGTATTCTAAGATATTCTTTTCAAGATTATATTCTAATCTCATAAAATTTTATCAACTTACAAAGAAATTATCCGTTTTTATTAAAAAGGATTTAATTCTTAGAAAATTTGTAAGAATACTAAAATTCAATAACTAATTTGTAGATAATTAAGATGAAAATGTATATATTTGCAATTTTTTGTAATCATAGTTACTTTTAATCGTATTTTCTTTCTTACCATCAAAATTTATTTTGAAATTACATTTTTTTAAAAGTATAGAACATTACATTTTAATCGAATAAAATTAATTCAAAACAATTCTATTTTTTTTGACTATTTACATTTCTTAAAAATATATGACGGAATATTTTCCTATTTTGATAATTTAATACCATCTTTGAAGTTCTTAGAAAATACATAAAATAGAAGAAAAAAAATCTTAAAAGAAAATAATCCACGCAGGAGTAATTTTTTTTTCCAAACTTCTTTAGTTTTATGTTCATTCACAAAATAATTATGACAGCCTTAATTTTTAAAAATTACTTAAGGAAAAAATCTACTTATTAAGTATAATTATATCCTACTTAATTCTCCAAACCTTTAATGAGTAATACGAAAAAAAGGTAGTTTTATTTTTCACATTTCAAGATCTAATTGATATTGATGAACATTTTTAAAAATAGTTACGGAATTATTAGATAAGTGTTAAGAATTTTTTTTGTCTAAAATTTTTTGTTGTTGTTTTTTTTTATTACAAGCAACGAGTTTAGAATAAAAAAAGATTAACACTTGTACTTCTTTAAGTGCATGTGGCTTTTTTG
>BMAW01056883.1:0-14677 GCA_019974015.1 Nephila pilipes | reverse complement strand
CTTTTCATGTATTGCTGTTGTTAAAATCTCAGCGGGCATGGAGCTTCATATGGAGTTCAGTCCTAGTCTGTTACACAATGTTCCAACGTCGGACTGAGAATACAATTTGATAATCCTAACCAACAATATTAAAACCTTGGGATTGCAATTTAACTTGCAAGGACACGTTTTGTTTTAGTGTTCAAAAATTGTGAGTCCAACAAAGGAACAATGCCATCATTTGCATTGTTTAATCGGTTTAGGTCTCTTTAGGACCTTGATACCATACAGCCAAGATTTTCTTGCAGAAATTATGGATTTAAAAATGATTGGGACGATGAAGTTCCTTGCAAGCACTTAAGTAGAGAGGGGAAAATTCAGTTCCAATTGAGCTTCAAAAATTTAACTTCAGAACGACATGTTTTAACTCTAAGGCAATTGAAAGTTGACCTAGGCTTCGGAGATGTCGAAAGACATGGTTGTGCTGTCTACATTAGATCTAGATTGCCATGGTGACATTAAGGTGTCACTCTTGTGCAGCACCGAGTGGCTCCTATCAAGGAAATAAGTATTCCACGTTTAGAACTTTGTGCTGTTGAATATTTTCAAAACTTATCGTAAAGGCTTTTCTATCATCATTACAATTTGAATTTCAAGAAATACATTTGTACTCAGACTCACTATGGTGCTGGCTTGAATTAAAACTCCACCAGCTCTCTTGAAGGTATTTGCATAATCGTGTCACCAAAATTCAAGAGAATACAAAGGATTTTCATTGGCATTAAACTGCTTATAACCTGCAGACTTAATCTCATACGAGGTATTTTTCCTTCAAAGATCCAACAATTAGACGGTGAATGACCCTCTTCTTGTCATCTGGTAGCTACACTTCAAGGGACAACTTGATGTTTCAGATGATGAATATCTTCTAGAGGTTAAAGGAACTGAACTCAGAACTAAAGAAGGATTCTATGATTCACCTTCTTGTACTACCCTAGTTTTTAGAGGTCTCTTTGAAATAAGTAACAATTACATTAACATCATTCGTGTTTTAAGTTATGGCTTTCAGGTTTGTCAAGAATTTAAAGGGCGAAGACAATATGGGTCCACTGAATGCAAAGGAGTTGAATGCAGCAGAGGCATTCTTAATTAAGGTGTCCAAACATGACCTTTACTATGAGACACAGTCTCCAAAACCAACACTGTGCCTCCCAGGTAGTAAATTAAAGCTTTAACCCTTCTGGATTCTAAGGATTGTTAAGTAGAGTCGAGGACGGTTAGGTAATAGTAATTGAGTTTTAATAAAAGCATCAAATAAGCACAAAGGGTCACAAGTTTCTATCTAATTATACAGAACATTTTCATAAAAATACTTACATATTGGTGCTTCGTTACTCTATCTTGTTAGAGAAAATTTGGACGTAATAGGTTGTAGAAAATTGTTCATCAACGTATCATTTGTTCTGTAAAGTCCAACCAACTGTGTCGATCAAATCATGGCAATTTGCCCAAGGAAAAAGAGAGTTCTCCAGATTTTGCTTTAACGCTGGAGCCGATTCTCAGGGCTGCTCATATTAAGAGTAAAGCCTGAAGGAAGGGGTGCTTTGTATATGAGATATTTGTATTTTGTGTGCTTTTACTCTTAAGGCCAGCACATTGAGATCGTTCTGATTTGTCTTCAAATCTATCATTGCAGTCCCAGTGAGATTCATGGTCAAAGAGGTAAGCAAGTTGTTTCAGATAATGGACGAAATTTTGCAGGAGCTAATAAAGAAATTAAAGGCCTATGAAATGGTTAAAAACCAGATGAAAAGCTGGCAGGCTATTTAGGCTGCAGAAGGCATTGAGTGGAGGTTTATTCCACCAAGATCCCTACACTTGGTGGCCTTTGGGAAGCAGCTATAAAGTCGTTTAAATATCATCTAAAAAGAGTTGTTAAGGAATAACTTCATGAAGAGTTCTTAACGGTAATTGTTCAAATAGAGGGAATTTAAATTCTCGTCCTCTTTGTCCTTGTCAGCTAACGAGGACGTGATTTGCCTCTACTCCTGCACACTTGGTAAACAGGTCATTAACCTCTTTAATTGCCTAATTTAACAAACTTAAGGAGGAGTCATCTCAAAAATGGCAAAATTACTAGATTTGTAATGTATGGTGGAAATTTGGCATCAAGCACATCCACACTTACAACAGATCCAAATGATGTCTGAGAAAATAGTGTAAAATTAGAGATTTTATTAATAGAAGATAATTTGCCTTGTTAAGAAATGGCTAGTAGATAATTAAAATTTATTTTGGGATGATAAAAATCTGTGTTTGTTAAAATTAAAACGCAGTCTAAAATTTGTAAGAGCTTACTCTTAAAATCTAGTATTGTCGGAAATATAATTAATGTGTAATCTTTAATTTGTAAATATGAGTTTTGTAATATTGTTCTTATATCGATTATTGTATTTTGTGTTTTAACACCTGTGTAAAGGCTGTATACTGTTTGTGTTAGTGAACTTCTAGAATTCTGAAACTTGGGGTTCAAGGTGGGAGTATGTTATATATCATAGATGGCGTTACTGTCTAATAATTTTATTTGTATCTGAAATTGAAATCTGCAGAGGAGAAGTGCAGACTGATGGTGCTGAGTATAACCTAAGTTGCTGTAGTCAATCATGAGAGATTTTGAATAAAAAGTAATTTTACTAGTAAATAAAATGTTATTGAGAGTTAAATAGAATACAAATACTGAAGTATATCTTCAAGTTTACAGTCTGTTTGTTCGACATTCATGCAAAATTAGCTATGATGCACGAAATTTTATAAATCTTCCAGACTATAATTCCTATACATTCAACATCACTACAAATTAAAGAATAAAACAAGAATTATTTCGTTATCAAATAAAATGACAAAATGGATTAATGTAGCTGGCATTGTAAACACTTAAAAGCGCCGTATGATTTTCGATCAATGTATTCTTCAGCTTCTAAAAAGCCGTTAATTTTTCATTACGTTATAACTTGTAATGTAATATTATTGATGGGCTTTTTAGCATTAAATTAAGATACGCTTTTTCTAACGAAGTTATTAGAGCTTAGATAATGCATAAAATAGAGTATTTTAATTGTAAATGGATCTTTCAAATAAGATTGGTTTTGAAACTAAATTGTGGGAAATAAAATTAATTTAAAAGAGATAAAATAATAATCAAAATATAAATAAATAAATTAATGTAAAAGGAATTATTTTCAACATTAAATTTGAGAAAGGTAAGAGCTAATAAAACTATAAATCAATGACTTCTAATTATATCTCACATATTTCATTAGTTAGACTTAATTACAATACTGATATAAGTACTCACCATTACGATGGGTTGTCTGAAGTAATAAAATATTTATTCAAATATCTATTCTCTGACTTTGATTTACAACTGCTAATAAATCAATATTTGTGGTACTTAAGAAATTGATATGATGTGTGAAGAACTAGAAGATATTTTCTTTTTATCACTCTAAATATAGCTATGTTTTGTAAGGCTGTATCACTACAAGAGATAACTTGGACAAAAAGGGTGATGAGGTACAAAATGTTCCAGACTTAAGTGAGTTTACAGCCACAAATCTTGGAACAACTTTATTAAATAAAGGGGTAGAATTAAATTGTACAAACTGCATGATTATTAGAAGTTATTACTTAAGTCTTTAAAAAGTGATACAATCTGTTTGAATAGAACCTTCCGTTGATACAAAATAGGTTCCAAAACAATAATGCTGTTACTTAACTTAATTCCAATATGTAGCCATTAAACTCAATGAAACCAGATATTGATTTTCAATAAATATTCCCATGTTCTTTATAAGAAAATGAAGAAAATGCTGGTAAAGAAGTTTTCCTGACTATTGTGACTGTCATATCATTATTTGTGGCAAGCCTTTTAAAATCTCATGGTTCTTCCTGATTTCTAAAACAGATTTAATCTATGTCCTTAAATTTTGGAATGGAAAGTGGTGATGAGCAAATTGTGGAATATCTATTCTTTCTAAGTCTAAATTAAATAAAGGAAATGCTTGAAAGCTCAACTGTAAAGCTAAAATCACCAATCTCTACAGTTTGCTTTCAATTAAGTTGATTCTATCTTTCTTATATTGAATTCTTCATTGTTTCTGATTCATGAATCTGTCATTTCGAATTTGAAGCTTCCATTGTTTTGATTTTGTTGTTCTCTGGATTGATCTCCATCATTTTGACGAATGATCATCATTTTGATTTAATGACTTTGTCATTTTGATTTAATGACTTCACTACTATTTTGATCTTTGTAATCTCATTAGTTTGTTTTGTTAATTATTTTACCAATGCACTAAAGTAAAATTATCGGAGATATTGTATTTTTAAATAATCAGGCATCATTTTCCTCAAAACGATTCAAAAGATTGAAGGTATATTGCTCAACTATGAAATTAGTCTTATTTTGAACGATTTTGTCCTTCAGTATACATCACGATTTAAAATTCTATTCCTTGAATTATAAAAAGAAATTGCCACTTAGTGGCATCCGCATAATGGAAAGTGGAGAATTTTGAATAAACACTATTGGTGTTGAAATGGTCTGAAACCAATATCACAGGACATTAAGGTTTTCAGTGTGTTTTGACCTGATCGCAAGTAAATTGGACAGATATAGAAAATTGTGTTGCGTTCTATCGAAAGAAATGCTTGATGTTAAAGGATGCCAATTGTCTGTTTGAAGAAATTAGGAGGACTGAATGTATATTTAAATTCTGATCAATTAGAACAATGGAAAATCAATATGTTGAAATTGATAGTGATGGGTGGAAATATTTAACTATTTCCAAAATAAGCATTCCATATGAAAATTTAGCATTGAGCTGAATTTACAGTTGCCCTAGAACTAATGCAGCAGTTGTAAGAGTTTTTCGTTTGTAAATGATTTCTGATAGAAATCATAAGATTGAATGCTGATAATTTAGCTGCAGCACTTACTGTGGAAATTCAATATGAAGGATATTTTTGTCTGGAATTCTGGCAATATATTGTTAGAAATTATATAATATAAAAATATTCATTTATTGAAAAATGCTCGTTTAATAAAATAATTAAAAGGGATAAGCAGAATTAGGTGTATTTGTTTAAATTAATAAATGTTCTATTTATTTGCCTATTTTATATTTATTCATCCTCCTTTCATTGCAAAATTGGTCTCACCTTAATAAAATGAATTGATGCCTTGAAAATATTTGGCAGACTACGCCACAGCTTAATTTTATTGGTGGAAACGGATATAGCGCAAATAATGGGCTTCATCTTATTTTGAATCGCCGTAAATTGGAGACATCCCTTTTCCAATCGCCCACTAATTAAATTATATTAAATATTAATCACATTAAATTTAAAGTTCATTGAATTAATTGTTAATTGATTTGTTTTTCAAACGTTAATTCATTTTCTGCAGATTTTTCTTCAAACTGGCCGTTTAAAAGCAATTTTATTTTATTGATACTGCTCGAACTTCAAGTGATATTAATGAATTCCCTGTTCAATCTAATTGTAACATATATTATATATAATATGAGAAACAATTATACATAATCATCTCTATCATTATTAACTGTTTAGGCAAAACTGAAATCTAACTATTTTGTGCAGTGAATATTTTGCATTTTGATAAAGAAAATAAAATACTTATATTCAGAAGAATTTTAGTATTGTGTGTGTGCATCAAAGATTATATATATATATTACAACAAAGATTTATTTTATTATAGAGACGGCACTGTTTTTTGTTCGGAATAATTTTTAAAAATACTTTTGCACAAGCCATGTTAGATTTATTTTTTTGGTTGAACCTCATTTTGGGGAACTATAAAATTGTAAGAATCAAGCAGAAATATCGCGAAATTGTTTTTAATTGTTCTATTTTTGACATTTGTTTATTTATTTTCTTTATTTTGTTCTAGTAATAGAAATGTCTAATTGCCTTTTAATAATATATTTATTATTTTGTTTACAAAATCTCTGATGTAAAATGTATGCTTAATACATATTGGATAACGATAAACTAAAGTTTTTGTGTGACTTAATTTTTAATGAGGAGATACTGTGTGTCCTCCTAAAAATGACCAAAATTTCGAAACAAATTAATTGCATAACTTAAATAATATAGCTTTTTTAATTACATGTATGAGGAATATCATACATGTACATCTTATTCATCAAGTTATTTGATGCGCTCTGTACGGAAACTGAAAGAATATGCTTATATAAACAGTGAAGCGTTTAATACTTGTAGTTGGCGGTCGAGAGAGGGAGATGAAATTATCAATGGGAGATATCTGTATCATACTTACGCTGAGTAAGGAGATTTTGGAGTAAATATAGAGAGGAACCCTCATATAATGCTCTTCTACGGTTCATTACAGATAAGTAATTAGTTCTATTATGTGTTAAATTCAGATGTAGGTAGGCAAGAAATCTTGATTAAATATTTATCTTGTGTTTTGATTACTTCAATTATCCTAATAAGCTTTAATGATAAAATAAAAAAAAAAAAAAAAAAAAAAAAAAACTTAATATAATTGTTATACTTTGTGAATTCTTTTATCTGATATTTACCTTAAGACTTAACAATATTTCAGTTAGAAGTGACTTCCTGGTATCAAAAATTAGTTATATAAAATTATTTAAAGTCTTCTGACTTGTGTCTCATTTGTCATAAAAAGCTCGCAAATAATAAGAAATCAGATTCACACAGGTAGGTATTTCTCTACAAAATACAGTGCTTCCGCAAATTTTCAAGTAAATAAAAATCTTGTACAGTTTGGTCTTACAGTTCCTTTGAATACCATAAAAGAACTGATTCAAGTTTAACTAAACTCAATATTCAAATTGCAATACACAACTGAGAATATAAAATCCTTCCGCTTCTCCTCATTAGTAATAGAGCATGAGGACAATTTTTCAAGCTTGATAATCACGACACACTTATAAGAAAGAAATTTGGAGCATGTTTCCCTTAATTAAAACTAATAATAAAAAATTATTATAGTTATACTACTTTCAGTCTTGTATATGCATTGACTGAATTATAAATAAGTTATATAAGTAAATAAGATATTGATAAAATCGGTGTAGTAAAGATTATCTTACCTAGATAATTTTAGTAACGTAACATCTCCCTTACACTTTTTAAAAATTTTGTTTCTTATGTTTTTCTGAAGAATTAATTGAAGTTTCAAACTGGAACTCACAAAATAAACGCGTTAACTTACTATCTTTTGAAGCTTTTTTTTCTTAATACATTATATCAATAATATTTTTTCCAAAACTATAACTATTAATTTATGAATTTTAAAAATTTACATTGAAAAAAATTTTTATAGGAGGAAAAAGAGATAAACTTTTATGAATAAAAGTGACCACCACGACCACTTCATGGAACAATTACGATTAATAGAATATATATTTTTTTCATCGTAAACTTATTCATTCTATAGGAATAAAATGTAATTATACATTTAGTTTGCTTAGTTTTATCACGATAAATTAATATATGCTGAAGAATTTTCTACTCAATAAAAATAATACTAATTAAATATACTTATGTAAGTTGTTAAATAATATCATTATATTGAACATCTTCAAAAATAACTTATAGCAACATTTCTGTTGATAGATAAGCATGATAATTTTCCTTACGTTTCTTCCCCCTTAATTTTACCTTTTAATTCACTACAATTTTTTCGTTTATTTACTATTACTATTTTTTACTATGATCTTTAATGTTTTCCTTATAAAAATAACTGAAATTTACATTTTTAATCTTCATCTCTTTAATCCTATCTTTCTGTAGCATTAGTTTTTACTGGGAGAATAAAAGATTTCTTTTGCACATGTAGAAAAGGCTCAATTTCTTGCCTTCTTTGGATACCCCAGCCTTCCGAAAAGCAATACTATAAATCTGAAGTTCGTTTCAATTTTACTGCAGAGAAACCACGTGGTTTCTATTATTTACGCGTTTCCCCAAATAAATTGGAAGCATTATTTTAGCCTTGTTGATAGAAGATTGATTTAATACGTTACAGCAATCCTAAATTATTTCAACATTTCTATTGAAACAAGACATGAAAAAAGTTGTGGGATAATTTCTCATTCAATTAAAAGGTAATATGTATAGTAAAATGTAAGTTACTAAAGCTTATGAAGCATAACACATTGCACATACGCAGTGTTAAACAAACGAATTCAAGACTTGTTTACATCGGATGGTATTACGTGATAACTGTTTCACATGGTCATGACGTCATATGAATTTAGTCTATTAAGAGGGGTGTCAGGGGAAAATTTTTTTTTTTTTTTTTTTGCCTATTTTGGAAATCTCTCGTAGAACTATTTCTCCAAGAACCAAACCACTACCATGCTTGACAGTGAGGATGGAGTATAGGAGAAGTAATTCAGAATTAGGCTTCCACCAAACATACCATCACAACCATCGTTTCTAAAACCATTGAAATAGCTTTCATCACTGAATATATGAATTTCAGCAAATGTAATTCTTTTTTCTCTACTTGCTTTGGAAATGAAAGATTTTTTTCCTTAGTTGCAGGACTATTATAATATATGTCTCGTTATAATCTTCGAATTGTTTCTGCTGAAACGCATCTTTTCTGTTGCTATAGGAATAGTCGAGGCAATTTTTACAGCGCTTCTCTTACAGGAGTTTTTCTTTTTCTCGAATGATGTTTTTCTTGGTTGTCGAATTGAAAGACACATTTTTTTTTTATCCAGGATATTTTGCAATGTACTCAAATTTGTTATACTTCTGGACAATTTTTAGTATTCTTCCGTAACTCTACGTTGAATTCTTTTACAATACCGCTCAGAAATTTACCTGCCTCGAACATCAGAATGATAATTTTCCGAACTTCAATATTAGTTTCAATTCTGGAGCTCATTTTCCCATCTAAAAATTTTTTTCCTTCTGAAAATCAAATATTGGTATATTACGAATACAAAACTGACTGATTCATTTATTACTGATTCATTATAAAAAAAAAATAGAGAAAGAAAAATCGCAATTTGTATAGTGTATATAGTCAATTTTGTGACCATGAAAAATGTAACTTTAACGCAAAAAATTTGTTCACTAAAATATTATCGATTCTTTATTTTTGTTTCTTAGTTTTATACATTATGCTATGTGCCATTTATCGTTTCTGTAAATATTAAATGCGTATTTAATTATACTGTTTTAGACTTTTCGGGAAGAAAGTGAGAGGCGTGCACTCAATTTTGATACAGATTCCAGATCTAGAGAATGACGTATTTTCACAAAAGATAAATAATAACATTACGCGTTTGGAACCTTATCCCTCAATAATATGTTCCATATAAACTCCATTAATTTTGTCACTTCTTTTTATGACTTATCATTTTATTCCTTTTAAATACGAAATTTTTACAATTGAAATGCGCATATTTATTTATGATATGAAAGTTTTGTAGTTATTCAGTTGACAGAGTAAATAATTCAATGCGGATTGGTTTGGTTTTACTAACGTCGCACCAGAAGCAACAAAAGGGCTATTGGGGACGGACCTTGCAATTTCGAACTTCGTTCGAGTGACGAGGACGACATCCGAGCTGGCAGCACCCTCTCCTAACTTCCCCACCACGTCAATGAGAGGACTTTGAGCCACGACAGATTTAACGTGCATCAGCCTCGGCGACACCGCGGGCCTTTAATAGCATAGACTCGAACCCACGGCTGCATGAAACTGCCGGCCGTGAATCCTCGACTATGATCACTAGCCTACCGCAACCGCAATTTGATGCGGAAGTGATAAACATTATGCATTGCTATTACAGTAAGAACATCATGACCATTTTTCCCCACCGTGAGTGAAAAGTGAAATTTTACAGTACAAATTTTGTTGTAGCAATACTCACGGCTTTCGTCGCTAATAGTTTTTTCAAAAACATTATCAAAGTAATTTATCTTCGTGTCTTAAAATTTTTTATTTTATAAAATTCCGAACATAAATTTTTAACGTTGTTTATAATTAAATGAAAATTTCGGATCTGGTTGAAAGAAAATAATTTATTTTTGGCATTTCAACGATTTTTTTTTTCTTTTTTTGTTATTTCATTAACAATAAATCGGATAAATTAATTAAATTTTGGAAAGAACGTATTTTAGCGGAAATGGAATGAGTAACAGATTTATTGTCAAGATCAACTATTCATAAGAAAATATCCGAGGAAAATTTAAAGTTGTGTCATAAGTCATTAAGAAAATAAATGGACTTGAGGGGGAAATTTCATCAGTTTACAAAGCAAAAAAAAAAGGGGGGGGGGACTAATGTTCGCGGGCGATGTCGGAAAGCTTGTGGAATACTGATGGACGTCGAGTATACTACGTGATTTGCAGATCCAGCGGCTAAACAGCCGCTATGACAGACATTAGGTTGACAGATTTTTACTGGAGCGCCTGAGCCATAAGCTCTTAATCTCCATGTCAGTATATATTTTTAGCTTGACTTTGGCTTTTTCCAGCCCAGAATTGCATATAGTCTATTGAAGTTGGCTGTTTAATTAAATGAAAATCAGAAAAAATTGAAAAAAGTTAGATTAAAACTTGATATTTAAAGAGTCATGAGTTTTTAAGTTATTTTTTACATTCAAGCGATATTTACTGAGAAGGTACGTGCGGAGGTGAGGTTGAGATTAATCCGACCAATAGGGTTGCTGCTTCTATGTGAGTTTGTTTCATCAGGAGAAAAGTTGGTTTGGTTGAAAGGAGTGTTATGATTGGTCTAGAAGATGTGAGGGGGTGGATGATGACAGACTCTGCCGATATGATAATTCCATTACTACGGAGAGGGAGGAGAAATCGGGTTGAGGATTGTGACGTCATCTTGATGTGCAGGGTAGTGCATCGTTTCGTCAAACTTTATTATTGCTGATTCCCATTTGGAGGAAGCCGAATTTCGTATAAGCTGGAGAGGTAAATTTTACTTCCATTTTGAAACTCTTTCATAGTTCTTTTACATTTAAGTTCATTAGTTAAACGAAATCTATCGTATGTGTTCTAAACAACGTACTAATTTTTACTTTTCTGTTATATATAACCATTTCTCTAAACTTCGCTTTTTTATCGCTTGACTTTATATTAAATTGTTAGGTTCTTTAATACTAATAATGAACTTTTCGGTGTGAAGGGGTTTAGATTGCTTAGCTAATTAAAAAAATGTTTTTTTTTTTTAATTTGCATAAATATTAATTTGATTATCACTGATTTCTTTAAACAATATAATGGTAGAATTTGCGCCTAAATTGTGTTAGTCTTGAGTAAAATTTGAAAAATACATGACTTTTATATTTCTTACATTTAGTTTTTTAAGTTAATAGATATCATTATTGTATCTATATTTTCTATTTTTATTATTTCCTCATATATGAATTCTTTTGATTGTTATTCTAGATTTAAATTTTTTTTATATGTTTTTGTATATATTAATTTTCTCAATTTTTACTAAATCTTCTTGTTTTTTGTGTTTTTTATATTTAATATTCATTGTTCTTGTTTCTTAAGTATTTTATTTAATTAAAACGTTTTTCTGAATTTCACTTGGTGTGTGTGTGTGTGAGTGTCATCAAATTTTCGATCGTTAATTTAACCAACTTCCCATCAAGCTAGAACTTTGAAACTTTGGGAATCGTTCTTACTTGCCAAACAATGCAAAAATTAGACATTTGCGACAAGTTTTAATTAATATTTCAATAATTTTATTAAGTCAAAATATCCATTCCACTCTGCGCTTTGAGGAAAAAATTTCTTTCCCCCTCGGGGAACACTGAGAATTCCCCCATACACCGCATGAGGTATCGTAAAACTTTTGTACTCACAAAGGGTAGATACTATCTCCCCTTTACTATCTCCGAGATAGTAACGGTTGCTGACTTTTAGTCAGTAATCATTCGCAAGAAAGAAAGTTTCTAATATTTGGCGCCATGTCATATCACAATAATTTTTTCCGAATTCTGGTTCCCAGTTTTAATAGAATGACTTACAAACTTTCAAATGCCTGCTTTGATTTTATATTAGGAATTTTTTTAATACGTTCACAAATGTCTCTTTTTAAGTAAATTTTAAAGTTAAAAATTATGTTTTCTAGAATTTGATGCACAGCATTTCAGAAGTACTAAGAAAGTAGAATTTAAATGATTGACATGGCGACTCTAAATCAGGAATTAGTAAAAATTATTAGATGCATAACTTTTATTTGCTCCATTCGTAATTTTTTAGTAAAGTTCGTTTGTGTTTTGTCCACGTTTTTGGGTCTAGAAGAGTATGACGCGTAATACATGTAGATTTATCGACACATAGCCAATCATACTCAAATTAGCCTCACCTCACCTCCACGCGGTTAGATCTGGTAATCCAAAAATATTTGGAAACTAAGAAGAAAAGGCTTGTATGTGTTGTAAAATGTTTCAGTAAAAAATATTCAATAAATGATTGATTAAATTGAAATTATAATTAAATTTTTTATGTGTTTATCACGTGTTTGTTTTGAATTTATTGAATAATAATTAATATACTTTGTCATTATATAAAAACGCTGTTTTTAAAAACGTTGGTTTTTATCTCGAATTATTTTTACTGTACATTTATTATTATTTTTTAAACATTTCCATAATATTCTTTTGTTTCCTTCATCTCTTAACTTTTTAAGTGTTTTGATTTTGATGCAGTTTTCTTAATTGTATCCTTTAATTTGTTGTATACTTTTCATCAATTTGGATTGAGTATTTTATTATTCTCCTAAATTAATGCTTTCATTTTTACTTTACTTAAAGAATGGATTCTAGGATCTTAAATTTAGAACTGGCAATTAAACTAGATATTTCTGAATTAATTTCTGCTCGGTTTCGCAATTTTATGATATATTCGCAATTTTATATATGCAAGATAGTAAATACTTAACCATATTTGCTTTTGTTTGAATTTGGTTTATTTTTTTTTATGATTATTGTGATGATACATAGTTGGTATTTCTTTGATGTTTGGTGGTGATTAACTTCTGTTTTTCGTAACTTCGTTTTTTTCTTCTGTATTGATATCTGATACTCTTGTTTTCTTGTCTTTTTCAAGATAAGAATTTATTTTGATATATATGAAGATTAGAGTTTTAATACAAAATTATTTATTTTATATTTGGGCTTTCAAAAATGATAATTTTGGTTTGTAGTTGGATTTGTTTTGTAAGTTCATTTTCATTTGCCTATTATTTTTACTGTTCAAATTATAGGATCATGATTGGTGGTAGTTAAAAAAAAGGCAGTTGATTTAAGCTGTAGTAGAAATAATAGTAAATATGAATTGTGTAGATAATGAGTTGTGTTTAGTTGTGTGAAATATAGATAAGGTTATAAGTTGTGTGAAAGAGATAAGGTTATAAGTTGTGTCTAGTTGTGTGAAAGAGATAAGGTTATAAAAAGATATGTGACTTGTGACGATGTTAAATTAACGAATAAGAAAATGCAATGCATTGTGCGTGAAATTGTTTATTATTATCGAAATGAATACACCTACAACTTTTATTCAAGTCATAAATATTCTAAATATGTTCTAATGATTGATGAAATGATTCATAAACATGAGTGTGAAGTTTATATAATGAGGATTCTTTTCAAAGTTTGGAGTATTATGATAACTTTCAAATTGATAAATTAAATTACAATATTTGTAACAACAAGAGGAGAAAAACATGTAAAATGATTGATAATGAGCAATTTAATATTAATTAAAAATTTTATTTCTGTAAAATTTGAAAAGTATGTTTACTTAAGTTTAAAATTTGGGAATATAAATATATTAGTCAAACTTGTAACAATAATAATTTTCATATTTATCAGCATGGATATGATATTCTATTAATTTTAGGGTTGTAAAAAATTGCTATATAATTGAAATGAGACACTTTTATAGTCATAAAACTATTACTAAGGTAGTGCCTAGCACTAAAAGAAGGTTATGATTTGAAAATTATTATATTAGGGAGTATAATACCATATACCCATATAATCTTAATACTTCAGTTTTCAATAAGAATCTTACTCCAATATTTAAACAAAATGACTACAAAGAATTTTTTTATGGAAATCAATGATGCATGCAGCTCAATATTTCTAATACGGTAAAGAAAAGAGAATATATGGTGAAATAAAGAGAGAAAATGTTTGGGGATTTGGAAGCTATTAAAGAAAAATGAATGCGTATTAAACGATAAATTTGAAAAGGACGTCAATATTAAAAGTATTAAATACTTTCTTTTTAGTATAAAGAAAAGAGAGAAATTAAAATTCTAAAAATTTTATAACTAAATGTAAATAAAATAGATAGTACTTGTCTTCATTTTGTTAAGGATATATGTAATTATTCGGTTAATGAATATAAAATTAATGCGTGTTATAGTGATAATCAGAATGTAGAATATTGTTGTATTAGATTCATGAATAAATCTTTCGATAAAATAAACTTTAACAATATTCTTAATAAGCATAAAAACTTAATTCTTATTTATAATATTAATATTAAAAAAGCTAATAAATTTAATAAAAAAAATGGGATGGGTAATATATAATTATAATAATTGTAAATAATTATAGAGTTAGAATGAAT
>BMAW01056882.1:199-11633 GCA_019974015.1 Nephila pilipes | reverse complement strand
GCTCAAAAATGATATTTAACTTTTAATTAATAAAATATATAATTTAAAGTTGTCGGTTTGATCTCTAAAGAAATACGAGTTTTCAGAACCTCAAAAAATGTTTTTTTTTTTTTTTCAGAATAGAATACTAGTAAAACCTAATGAGATGTACTTGAACTAAGAATTTCCATAAAAAATAAATAATTTTCAAACTATCAGAAAATATTTCCTTGTTCATAAATATCAGAATAAAAGTTTATTTCCATACATCTAACAACTAACACATGACGGGAAAGAAACCACAAGTCTATGCTTATTTTTCCATTAATAAGTGTGAAAACGTCAAGTACCCAATAAAATTAGAAATCTTAAGTGTCAGAAAATGTATTTATATTACATTTAAAAATGCAGGTATTTATTTCTTATTTGTTTATAAATGTGGTACGTCTGTGATTATTCTAGCCCTTTTGAGAATAAATCCGTTTTTATTGCAAAATGTTTTCTATCATTCGGAGTTTTTTTTTTATTACAATTTGTCATAATTTAACTTTTTCATTATTTTTAGACAAATGTAAAATCAAAATTTCTTCTACGATAATCTCTCTCTCTCTCTCTCTCTCTCTCTCAGTCATGTTTTGTAAATCATAAGAAATATAGTATTTAATTTAAGTGTTAATAATGCATTTAGAAAGATTTCGATTTTCTCATTTTTTCAAAATTTTAATCTTATCACGTATTTTCTTTAAAAAACAAAACAAAAAATTTGTTGTTTTAAAAGCAGATCACGAAAATCAAAACCATTCTTCCTCTTCATTTGTCAAGTTTAAAAAATTTATCGAATGTAAAGAATTTAAATTATAAAAATCCATAATAAGAATATTTGTTTCTTCTTTCCTAAATTTTGTTGATGTTTTCTTAAAAAGGGATAGATGTATTCAGGAGGAAAAAGGAAATGTTCTTCTTTCTATTCACTTTCATTTTTAAAAAAAGATTCAATTTAAGTTTTCAGATTAATTGTGAATAACAAAAAAAACAGACAATTAATGAATATTTGATTTTATTTAACATTTCACTTCCCCTTCCCTCTTGTAAGAAACTAGCCTCTTAATGACTTCAGAAAATTAGAAATTTCTATTCAGAGTGCCTTGTTTGCATAGTTTTTTCCTTCCTTGTAATTTTATCAAAATATTATTAGTGCGGGAAAGTTATTTGTGTTGCCAAATTACTGTAAAATGAAACCATCGAATTATTATACTTTCGAAAGAATATGAACATAACAGAATATAAAACAAGGGAGGAAATGACTTTATACCTGAAAAGAATGAGGTTATAAATTTAGGTGTACATTCAAATATCCTAAGACCCAAGTGCATCTTGAAAACTCCAAATTATCGCTAATAATCGCGGAATCGCGGTCGGCGCTGTTTCCGTCGAGTCAAGTTCGAGCCCGCATGCTACAACAAAACCGCCGTTGCAAATTCTGGGGCTGATGCACGACAAACCTGGTCGAGATCTCGTCTTCCGTTGGCGTGTTATGGAAGTTCGAAGAGAGAAGTACCAGCTCAGGTGTCATCCTCGTCACTTGATAGAGGCTCAAAATTACGAGAACCGTCACCAATAGCCTTCATGTTACTTTTCATTTTGATGTTTGAAAACAATCGGCAACAATCAACGAACTTGAATGGTTTGGTTTTATTAATTTCGCACCAGAAGCAACACGAGAGCAATTCAACGAAGTTGAAGATTCATGGAAAAATTTTCAATTTATAGAAATTTCAATGAACAGAAATGCATATAGAAAAAGGTTCATCATTTTATTGCCAAAACCATTACATATAGTTCCTTTTTGAGGGATAAATAAGACATTAAGCTATCAAACAAATTTATTTTAAAAATGCATTAATATTCTCCTCAAAAGTGAAATTGCGACACCAAGAAATAATGCATGTTGCGTCATGCAAATTTCAGGAGCGATAGAGGTGAAATGTATATGTAAATGATTAAATTTGCGCACGCATCTGATCACGTGGTACTCATATTCGGGCTATAAATGCCAGAAACTTTCCCTTCTCATAAACAGCATCTCATGAGGTTTTCCGTAGCATTTGCAACTTTCGATGAAGCGTAGCTAATGTCTCTGAGACGTCGGCGAGCTCAATGGGATCAGTTAACGACCGGAGATCGTGACCGTATTATCGAACTCCATGAACTGGGATTGTAGCTGTGCACAATAGCAACTAATGTTCGGAGCAACGTGAGTACCATCCAATGTTGTGTCACGCGATAGATTCATGGAAGATCTACGTGCACGCCGAAGTGGTGCGCACAGGTGCACGTCAGAGCTCGCAGACCGACTTATTCTCCAATTGACTATTCGAGACCCTTTCTCCACGGCACGGGACTCTCGAAGCCGCATGCCTCCAGGAGCAGATGGATCTGTGTCGACCCAAACCATACGCAGATCTCGTGCAGTACAGTTACGTGCACGGGTACCAGCAACAGGGATACCATTGACCGCTCAACACCAGGTTAAACGCCTGGTGTGGTGTCGTCGTTCCTGATCCATCTAATGCCATCTGGTATTGTTCACGGATGAATCTTTTTTTCTGTCTGTGGAGGAATAACTGCCATCGACTGGTATAGCATCGACCCAGAGAACTCCATGAACCAACCCATTTCGCCGATCATCAAACTGGTCCTGCACCAAGCATAATGGGTTGGGGTGGTATAATGCTTCATCGCAAGACGCCTCTGGTACGCACCGACGACCTTTTGACCACTTACCGCTACGTCACACAAATTGCGGAGCCTGTTGTTCTTCCTTTGTTGCAAGGCACACCCAACACAGTATTACAGCAAGACAATGCCAGGCCGCATGTCTCGCGGAGAACTCTTAATAGCTTGGCTGTATTTGACATCCTCCCCTGGCTGGCAAACTCTCCAGATCTGAATCTCATCGAACACCTCGTAAGGTAATTCTGTCGGAAAGAAGAATCTAAAATACTTAATTTATTTACTGCTCAGCTAGAAGTCTTTCCTATCTCTCCCCTCTTTCTCTTTTGAAAGCTTATACTACATGTATATATAATCTGTCTTAATTTGCATGATCATGCTTTCTTCGGAGGAAGCTTTCTAATAAAAATAATTTCTAAGGCCTGAAAATTCCCCAAGAGGACTGGTGACAAGATCGTGGATAGACTCGTCATAACCCCCTCCGTGAAGGAAAAACTTGATTTATTTGAGGGTCTTAACGCCCCGATAGAAATTGCGTTAATAAATTTTATACACTTAAATAACTAACAACTATAAAATTTGTACAATTATCGCTGAGTCGCTTGTAGGGCTGAAATCTACTCCTGCTCCTCGCTGTTTCTACTCCTCCGGCTCTTGTCAGGTATGGAATTGTCCTTTCTGTTGCCTCTCGCTGATGCGCAATCTGTTGCGTAGGGAATATGGACTTTACCTCCGGGACTGCTCTTGCCCTTCCTTGATATGTCGTCTGCTGCGAAGCTGATAAGGACTTGATCTCCCAGGCAGGACATGTCTGCCGCTCCTCGAGGTGGACTGGACCTTCCGGACCGGACTCTATTTTCGTCAGCTGCTTCTCCCCTGGTCACCTTTCTTGTTCCTGGACCTGATGGAAGTGATACCGCAATTGGCCTCTTTCTCCACTTGCAGCTCCTATGGGGGTCGTCTTTTGGCTTCAGTTTTCTCAACTAATGAAGAAGGCGCACTGCGCTTTCGCCAGTTCCTTCTCACTGGTGGCCTCATTTTACTCTGATGCCATCTTTCGTGATTATTGGAATATTCAGTCTACCCTTCACTTCTCATTCTCTTACTTCGCCGTTGTTCCTCTTTAGTGCTACCCTCAGTTTCTACCTGTTCTGCCCTAGACTCTTCACCATCCAATCCGTCTGTCTCCACAACATCCCTTTCTCTTGGGTGATAAATCGGTACCTGATCTACATTCAGTTATTGCCCCCTTTCCAAATAACCACATTGTTGTTCTCAACCTTCATCACATCATGGGCCTTCAAATTTAAGTTTAAACTTACTCGCAATCCTCTTGCTCGCCAAGCTTATAGGATGTGTTTGCACCAATACCAAATCCTATGCTTTAACATCAACTTCCCGTCTTTTGTATTTTGCCCATCTATCCTGTTGAATATTAGTATTCCGCCTAGACTCTTCAAACAATTTCTCAATATTACCAAACACTTTCTCTCGGCTTCACTCGGATCCCTCGACCATATTGACTAGACGGATTTTCATAACGGGTGCTCGCACCTCTTCTAACAGAGTGACTGAAGTGCTTAAAATTACGCCTAGAGGCAAAAGGAAAACTGTGATTAATATATTGATATTGGTTATTTAAACATCAGATTCGCTTCTGTAATCTCGGAATTCTTTATCAAAGCTTGTAGCCGACTATGAAAGGGTTCAATAACATTTTCAAATTCCTACTTAAGTTGATTGCACGTCTCTGCTGATTTTACAGATAATTAATTTTTAAAGCTTTTGGAGAGCGATCTAAACTTTGGTTACGATTAACACCACAGTTGGTGATAATCTGGCATTGCACCTTTGTAGTTTGCCTTGCGTTATGTGGATCAAGAGCCATATCTCGCTTATGGCGATGTCTATTCGAACTGAAATTTCTTCGATCCCCTCCAGTCCAATCACTACTTGGACCCGTGTGGTGACCGGGAATGACAGAATAGTCCCACTGTAGCTCATGCATGTCGTAAGAGGCGACTAAAATGGGTACCCAGCGTCTGGGGGTATAGCCGGGCACCCTACCTCTGGGGATTATATCGGGGGGACCTCAAGGACTTCAGGTAAGTACGGGCCTCATGACCCCGAGGTACCCTAGTGATCTTTTCTTTCTCATGGGGGGGGGTTACTGGCTTTGGTAAACACGGGTGACGCACTCCTGGGATACCCTAGAGATCCTTCTCTATTTTCAACATTCCTTCTCGTCAACCATTTTTATCTTTTTCAACTTCACGTCTAGACCAGTTTAATCTTTGGCGCAGCATAGCCATATCTGGCTCTTGCGCTAATAAACTTTGCATTCACTCACTCCAATCATTACTCGATCCTCTATTTGTAAAATCATTGCGACCATCGAATCTATGATCACCTCGATCATTCCAAATTCTGTTCTCGAACCCCTGATTTCCTGCACCTCCGCGATATCTAAAATTATTCGAATCCACATTCGTCACCAGCGCATCATTCTGCCTATAATCAACCCTTCAATTCCACCAGTTTCCTTCGAAACGATTGTCGGGGAACCTTCTACTCGAATCTCGTTCCTTTCGTCCGCCATTATTGCTCGAACCCGGGGTTTCCTTGTACCCATGTCGTTCCTCATACTTTTCTACCAATCGTAAAAGTTGGGCCTTTGTTGTGGGGTTTCGAACTTCTACATAATCCATTACCTGTGGGGATAATCTCGTAATGATGTGATTCAACAGGTTTTCTTGAGTCATTTCAAAATTAAGGATTTTCTGTATCTTCAATAATTTGTAATCCGGGATACCCTAGTGATCCTCTGTTTTCGACCCTCCTTGTCAACCACCTTTTATCTTTTTCAACTTCACGTCTAGACCACAGTTAATTCTTGTTTGACGCAGTATAGCCATTTCTGGCTCTTGCGCCAATAAACTTTACATTCACTCACTCAATTTGTAAACAAAATCTGACGGTGCCTGACTTCTAACTTGGTGCGAGTAAAACTCGTCCTCTAACTCCGATCTATTTCTGACCACCGGAAAGCTGTTTGTTAATGCTTGTTTTAATTGTGCGAAGTCTATTGCTGTTCCCTATTACTTTGAACCAATCTTTTGCCTTTCCAATAAGATGACCCTTCAGGTAAGCACAGGCTAAATTTGCGGGTATCTCGTAATATGAAGCATTATCTAAAAATTCTGGACCCGTGTGGTGACCGGGAATGCCAGAATAGTCCCAATGTAGCTCATGCATGTCGTAAGAGACTAAAATGGGTACCTAGCGTCTGGAGGTATAGCCGGGTACCCTTCCCCTCGGTATTATATCGGGGGACCTCGGGGACTTGCCTTCTTCAGGTAAGTACGGGCATCACTCACCCGAGGCACCCTAGTGATCATTTTCTTTCCCATGGGGTTTGCCTTCTTCAGGTAAGTACGGGCATCATGAACCCGAGGCACCCTAGTGATCTTTTTCTTTTCCATGGGGTTTACTGTCTTTGGTAAACCCGGGTGACGCACTCCCAGGATACCCTGGCGATCCTTCTCTATTTTCAACCCTCCTTGTCAACCAATTTGTCTTTTCCTCAATTTCTTCTCTTCTAGACCACAGTTAATTCTTGTTTGGCGCAGCATAGTCATATTTGGCTCATGCGCCAATGCTTTTCTCGTATGACCTTTTTGTCTATCAATGTCTTAATGTCTAGATCAGATTTGCAGATCAGACGACCCGTGTGGTGACCGGGGATGACAGAATAGTCTCACTGTAGCTCATGCATGTCGTAAAAGGCTACTAAAATGGGTACCCAGCGTCTGGGGGTATAGCCGGGCACCCTGCCCCTGGGGATTATATCAGGGGACCTCAGGGACTTGCCTTCTTCAGGTAAGTACGGGAATCATGACCCCGAGGCACCTTAGTGATCTTTTACTTTCCCATGGGGTTTACTGTCTTTGGTAAACACGGGTGACGCACTCCTGGGATACCCTAGCGATCCTTCTCTATTTTCGACCCTCCTTCTTGTCAACCATTTTTACCTTTTTTTCAACTTCACGTCTAGACCACAGTTTAATCTTGTTTGGTGCAGCATAGCCATATCTGGCTCTTGCGCCAATAAACTTTACATTCACTCACTCACACTTGCAGATCAGACATCTGGCGCTTGCGCTAATAAAACTTCACTATCGTCATCTTGAGAATTCCGACACGTTTTCCTTTCCGGGAAAAAAAAAAATTTCAGGTACTACTCTAAAACTCGAGCCGACTCCTCTGTCGGGGTTTGGGTAAACGGGGCGCCATTGTAAGGGAATTTGGAAGGAAGGAAGACTCTACATTTCTAAAATACTTAATTTATTTACTGCTCGGCTAGAAGTGTATCCTATCTCCCCTCTCTCTTGCAAGCTTTATATATATTATATATCGGTCTCAGTTTGCATGATCACGTTCTCTTCGAAGGAAGCTTTCTAATAAAAATAATTTCTAAGGCACGAAAATTCCGCAAGAGGACTGTTAGTGACAAAATCGTGGATAGACCCGTCACAAGCTGTGGGATTTCATGTTATGCGACATGAACAGAGTACCACTACCGCAAAGCATGGATGATTTGCGCACTGCAATGGATATGGCTTGGCAACGGTTTTTTTTTAGGTAACCATCAATGGACTAATTGATAGAATGCCCCCCCCCCTGATTGAGGCCTGTATGGCTGCCCGAGGTGGGCACCTTCGATACTGAATAAATTGGTTTATAATAGTTTTATTTGTCTCTGTCTTTAATCCCTTTCATATCCACTTCACCATTATCGCTCCTGAAATTTGCATAATGCTACTTGCATTATTTCTTGGTGTTGCAGTTTCACTTTTGAGGGGCTTATATACATAGTTTACAAATTTCTCATAACGTAACATATGCAATCGCTTCAATCTTAATAATCAGCCTATTCAAAAGCAAGTTGGGCCGAGTCAGCCTAGTGGTCAAGGTCGTGGACTAGCGCCGGCGGTTTTCGTTCCAGTCGTGGGTTCGATCCTTGATCGCCGAAGACCCGCCGTGTAGCCGGGGCTGATGCACTCTAAATCTGTTCGGGGTCCAAAGTCCTCCCGTTGGCATGTTTTGGATGTTAGGAGAGGGGGGGTGCCAGCTCGGGTGTGTCCTCGTCACTTGACCGTGGTTCAAAATTGCGAGGTCCGTCGCCAATAGCCCTCGTGCTGCTTCTAGTGCGACGTTAATAAAAACAAAACTAAACTTTTGAATCTAAAACTTCACGATAACAAAAGATCCGTTTCTTAGTACTTTCTTGGAATCCCTTCCATCCAAAATTTTAACTACGATGAATCAATTCAATTTACAAATATCTATCACCTAGTTGTAATTTTCTATCTCTTCGCTTTTCTTTCATATCTATTTCGCTTATATATTACTGTCCTTCTTCAGGTAAGTACGGGCATCATGATCCCCGAGGCACCTTAGTGATCTTTATCTTTCCCATGGGGTTTACTGTCTTTGGTAAACACGGGTGACACACTCCCGGGATACCCTAGCGATCCTTCTCTATTTTCGATCCTCCTTGTCAATCACTTACCTTTTTTCAACTTCACGTCTAGACCACAGTTTAATCTTGTTTGGCGCAGCATAGCCATATCTGGTTCTTGCGCCAATAAACTTTACATTCACTCACTCACACTATATATTACTGTCACCAATTCATTACACTTCGTATCTTCATCTAATTTACCTAATCACGTTTCATTTTGGTTGGAAATAAATTGTTATTTTATGCAATTCAATTTACCCAAACGTCCCCGAGATTAGTAAAGAGAAAATCACGAATAGCCCAACGTCACGTCTTATGAACGAAATCTGTGAATGGTTTTCACAGCAATAGATAAACGTTATTTTTAATGAGAAAAATTTTATTCTATGTATAACATATCGCAACATATGAGAATCAACTACAACTGCCAATCGTGTGATCTTTTGGAATCTTCTCGAACATGCAAATTATGTAAAGAAGTCATTTTCTGGGGTTAGAGGAGATTTATTCGATTCGCTTTTGCTTTATCTGCGCGTGTATCTGCTTCCGCTTTGTGACTCTTGATACTATGCGTGTATGGTATGTAGATGGTCATCAATATAAATAAACCGTGTTGGTTTACGAAGGCCTGAATTTCTGATTCCAATTTAATAGCACGACTATACTACCTTTCGAAATAGGAGTATGCACATAAAACGACCCCATTCTGCATAGTTTTTCATATAAATACGTTTTAAATTTTTATTTGTTTATTTTGGTTTTGTTAGATTTAAAAAATATTTTGTTCTGTCATTCAAAACATGAATTTAAAATACTTAGAGTGGAAAATTAATAAAAGTTTGAAAAGTTTCTATTAATTCAGATTTTTATTCTCTGAAGCAATGGCTGTAATTTTATAGAATGAAATGATGATCCAAAAAACGAAAATGTGTATGAAGAAGAAGAATCATAGAAAAAAAATCTGGTGATTTTACTAATAACGAAACATAGTAATTTTAAGCATGTAAAGACATATTTATGATTCGAAGAATAGGTAGTATCTTCAAAAGAGAATTACAAACATAAAAAAAAAAAGATGAATCAAAACAAAATGCAATTTTAAAAAGTTTAATTGAAAAAAATTTCAAAATGATTTTTATACTACAATAATTGTTTAAAAGACATGTCATAAAGTTCCTTGAAACTTAACATTGTAGATACAATCAAGTTAAATTTACTAATAGTGAAGTAAAATAAATATGGTTCTGTAAGCTATACTCAATTAAATTCTGAGCAATGTAGGAAATTTAAAATAATTTGGAAATTACTGTCCCTGAGTTTTATTTTTTCCTTTAAAGAAAGTATATTAATAATCGGCATGCATAATTTTCAAAACAATTGTATTTTTAAAGCTTTAACTTGCTATGCTCGTATGTTCGAAGCATGGCTATTAAATAACGAGACTGACACTGCTGCAGAAGACGTACGCATGCGCCAAACGCTAGCGACCAACAGTTGTTTAGCGTTAAGCCTTTTTCGAACGCAGTGCCTCTCCCTTCTATAAATAAATCCGTATACCTGTAGCCTTCGTTCGCGTTAGAGTTATTTTTTGTTTCGCCGAAAAAATTATAAGTGTAACAATAGAGTAACTAATTGTTGTGAAATTTCACATGAAATTTATAAAAGCCCCCACTGAAACTTATAATTTATTAAGAGAAGCGGTATCGTAATGAATATTTATCGCGTGCACGTGTTTCTGAGGGGTTTAAGCGTTTTCAAGATGGCCGAGAATACGCTGAAGATGAGTCACGCCCGGGTCGCCCTCCCACGTCAAAAACGGGTGGCAATATCGAAAAAATAAGAAATTTGGTACGATCTGACCGTCGGTTAAGTATTCGTGCTATTGATGAGATTGAAGGAATTGACAAAGAACCTTTTAAGGCAAATTTTTCCACCAAGACAATACGCCAACTTATTCCACGCTGTCTGTCAAGAGGTTTCTTGCCAAGTACATTATTCCGTTGTTAGACCATCCACCTTATTCGTAGGATTTTACACCATGCTTCTATGCGTTTCTTAAGGGGAAATCTACATTAAAAGGAACAAGATTTGAGTCGCTGAAGCTGTGGAAAAGAAAGTGATACATGCCCTGAAGGAGTTGACAGAAGACTTCCAGCACTGTTTCAAACAATGGAAGATTTGCATGGAGTGATGTAGAGATAGAGGAAGGGAGATATTGAAGGTGATATCAAGTAAATACGTACGACATGAAACAAAATGTTTTACAGCGGGAATTTCGTTATTTAAGAGCCACACCTCGTACGTATGTCTGTCTTTCAGGAGAGAGATTTCAAAATTTGTAATAGAATTTTAATCCACTTCATATCATCTGATCAAACTGAAATTTAGCCTACTCGTATAAGTTCGATCGCAATACAATACTTTGGGATGCTCAAGTAGTTACGTACTTAATGGGGGAGGGGACTTTAAGTCTGAGCCTTACATTTGATACTTGAATTTAAACCCTCTTCCTATCATCGGATAGTTGAAATTTTATACACACGAATAACTCCGATGACAATTCAGCACTACGGTATGCTCAACCAGTGATGGACTTAGGAGCACCTGGATGCCCGGGTCTTCCATTTAAAAGCGTCCAATTAAGTTGAAATTTTAACTCACGTATAACTCACGTAATGCTTATAAGTATTAAATTTCCAAACTAAAAAATTAAATGAACGAAATTTTTTTAAAAATTTCATCAAGCTTTTATTTAAAGATGGATTAAATGGTATAAAAGTAATTTTTAATTATGAAATAAAATATAATTTCTAAGCTTTTGAAACTTTAATACTTCTTTCGATACATATAAATAAGCTATGATACTTAATTTATCGGTAATTTATTTACCTAGGTATCTTAGTTAAGAACTTCAAGATTTTATAAATTATATATTATTTTACACTTAAAAATTAATTTTTATTCTTTTAAATCTGTCTTTAAATAAAAGTTTGATTTAAAACGTTTTTTTTTTATTTATATTTATGTATATTGTAGAAAGAAAGCTCACAAATCCATAAATCATACAGCCAGAAGACAGATAACCTTGATGTCAAAAATATTTCCAATGAGAACTGAACATCATTATTACATAACTGACAAGTATTTGATGAATGAGAATTTTTTTTTTTTTTTTTTTTTTTTTTTTTTTTTTTTTTT
>BMAW01056877.1:0-10147 GCA_019974015.1 Nephila pilipes | reverse complement strand
TTTTTTCAGAAGTGCCCAGGGCCTCGAGAAGTCTTAAGACGTCCCTGGCGATCATCACAGTTTATCCGCCTGATCACAGACATCTCTCGGGGAAACTTCACTTAGAGGGGTTGAAGGTTTTTTCTCCATCATAAGGTTAGTGCTTTTTTCACGTTTTTTTAATATTATTTTCATGTCTTCCACAAATGATGATTTACTACGTTTTTTTGTCTTTCGGTCATACTTTCACCGTATTTTCTTACCTTTTTTTCAACATTTGGTAGTTATGTTATATATGTTTATTTATTGAAAAAAATCTTATATTTATTTTAAATATATTTTATACAATCTTAAATATATTTATCAAAGTTGTATTGTTTTAAGTAAAATTAAGATCTACCCTATTTATTTTTTTTAATGTTTGCCACAAAATGCTGATATAATACGTATTTTGTCTTTCGGATAAAATTTCACCGTTTTTTTGACATTTCTATCGCTTCGGCTGATGTTTTTTCTATATATCACAGTTAACATGTTTTTTTCCGACATGTTTTTTAACATATCTCGATTCCGACTTTGAGAATTCTTCAATTAGCGCGATTTTAAACCGCGCCAAGAAGTACACTAAATTAGGACTTCACCCTAAAAACTTATTTTTGAAGAGAAAGCGTTTCTCAAATCCAATATTTTACTTATTCCTTATGAAAGGAAATTTGTTTGATAGCTGTCCTTAAAACCATCACATGTCCGATATGGTAATGATCAAAACAAGTTAAAGATTAAAATGAAAGAATATCTTTAAATATTTATTAACAGTAAATTTAAAACTGAGTAATTGAATTTCGTGTTTTGTAAGAAACACAAAATTTACTACATAAACAAGCTTTTCAGATTATTACTTTTTTAACGTTTTTGATTCTAAATCGTATTATTTATCATTGCCTCTATTACAATAAATATACAAAGAATGATACATCAGTTTATTCATTTATTTGAAATATACCTGGAACTTGTATTAAAATTTATGATTAAAAAAAAGTGCTAATTTTTGTGAGTAATCCAATATCCGTGATTTTCAGTATCCAAGCGTTCGGTGCGACGAAGTTATCATCCAGAGAAGAAATGAAATATTTGGCATCGTATTCAAAAGAGTCAGCGATATTGGCGAGAGAAATGTTTAGCTAATGTAACCCCCTTTGCTTTCCTCTCTTTCCTCGCGAACAATCGCCCTCTCTTTAACGAGTTCCCAATCTGTTTCGATCCTGAAGTTGAGCCGTTTGGTTGCTAACTGACTACATCTACAAGTTGATCGTAGAGGTAAATTTTGTTTAAATTACGTTTCAAATTTACTTGTTAAAGTTACGCCACTGAATTTAAAATCAGCGATGTAGAATAAAATTATACCGGACTACTACGCTACTGTTTTGTCCTAAAATGCCAGTAAATCAATACAGAAAGTTAAAAAACGAAAGCTAGAATCAAATAACTTGAATGAAATAACTTTTTCAAATATTGTTTGTGTTTTGCTTATAATTTCTATTGTAAGAATCATGGATATCAATAAATCTAAAAATAGTGAAGTTAAATTGTAAAAATTTCAACGGGTGAATGAATGAAATAACGTGAAACTAGTTGCATGCATGTATAGAAATTTTTTTTCTTTCATACTGAAGATGGATAGTACATGTTTGATTGTTTTGCTTAATAAGTTATATTATTTACTCTCTAAATTGATTAACATATTTTTCTGGACTATAATTCTTGTTATAATTTACTGATACTATTTTTGATATATTTATCTAACTGTTTAAAAACTGTGTGTTATGGATTTTGATGTAAATGAATTTCTTTTTTTTATAGCTCATAGTTACTACTGAAAGATAATTATATTCTGCAGAATTTTAATTTGGGTATGGTATATTTATACATATTTTTCAATGTGTGGTTTCAATTTAATTTTAATTTCTATAGTATTTAAATTTTTAATGAAAATATGGTGAGTTATATTTAAATATTAAAGACTTGATTCTATTGGTTTAATTAATGGTAAGAAGTTTATGATAAAATGTTAGGATATACTTTGTATTTTGAAGATACATGATGTACAACTTTATGTATTGTTAAAAATATTCCAAATGATTTATTTTTTATCTAATGTAATAAATTACATCAATTGTTAACTGAAAACATTTTTTTGAAATTAAAAACAAAGTTTCTCTATTCTGCTCTACATACTAATTATGACGGTAATGTTAAGATTCCTCTCTTTTGTTTTGTCTTAAGCAAAGAACTGACAGTTATTTTTGATACTTTTAATGGAAATGTTTGAATTTTGAGAGTGAGTTACAAAAAATTGGAATATATTATTGAAAATAACAAATTAGTTTTGCACCATTTCTTTAAATTTTAAATAATTTTTAGAATATCAAAACATTACTAACGGCTTAAACACGGTTGTAGTCATATTGATATTAATGAGTGAGGCACATTAATATATATCAAGACTTTTCACCTGTTTATTGCAAAACATGTTTTACTTTTGTGATATATATTTTTACCTTGTATAATAAGCAATTTTAGATTTAAATATTAAAATGGAAGGGGAGATTTTTCTCAAAGTCTTATAATCTATTTAGAAAATCTTATTTGAATATATGTGGATTAATTGATATATCTGCTCTATACAAGAAAATAGGTTATCAAATTAACTATATAAAATTTCCTCATATTTTTTTAACTCCTAAATTCCATAAGGTACCTGTTAAATTTTGCTATATAACTAATTATTATAAAATTTATATTAAAAAAAGCAGGTAAAATTTTGCAAAATATTTTACTAGATACAATTGATATCTTAATAAGACTGCTATTTTTAAAAATAGTTTTGTTGTTAATGTATAAAAATATTTCATCCATAGTCATGATTTTGAAGATATTTTGAATTCGATTGATATAGTTCATATATATATACAGTTTCTTTGTGTTATTTTTAAAAAATATATTAATAGATTTATTTCATATAACTGGTATATATATCTGTTCTTAACACAGGGAATTGAAAAACGTAACAATTTAAATGGAAGAATAAATAAAAAAAAAAAAAATTTAAATGAAAATTGGTTTATAATAAAATACTTTGAGTAATTTCAAGTCCACCACAAATTGGATTTCTAAGAAAGAATGATCTTGTAAATAAAATAATGAAGTCAAACTTATAAATATAGTTGAATTACCCTGTATTTCCCTTGCTCATCTGAAAAAAAGATGTATAGTAAAGATGAAGAAACAACAAACTTTAATAAATGGAGAATTTAAATAAGGATTTATTTTCATTAATATTTTGTAAGCTAAAAAATATTTCAGCATCCACTAAAAAATGTATCCACTAATAAAAGATTAGCTTAGCTCTGCAAGTAATAAATATTTATAACATAACATTAAACTATGAAATAAATTATTCTATGTGTTGAAAACGTGAAAAAATTGACAAAAGATGAGGAAGGAGGTTTGAAAATTATCACCATGTATTAAAAAAAAATTGGTGGGAATTTGTGTTTGTACTTACAGCTCCTTTCCATAGGTCAGTGAAGAAATTTTAAGTGACATGTTCCAGTGGTGGGGATTTGTATAATGGACTGACCAAAAATGGTACATAGTAATAACACATAAAGCAAAATTTATGGTAGTACGTTTAATTAAAGATTCTCAGGGAAATCAAAAGGGAATACTCTTGAATGCTTAAGTATCTGCTCACTTATACAACAAACAGGAATGAATGAAATGTGCAACCTAAAACGATTGATGTCGAGATTTTTCATGTGAAAAAATTTATTGAAATGACACTCCAAGGTAAAAGGGGGAGAGAAAGTAAAATGCCCCTGCTGGGTTCATATTAGATGATGCTCATGTTAGTAGGTTTTACCTGGAATAAAAATTAATTTGGATCTGTTACTTTTTAACCAATTTTAAAAAATTGGCTTGATAAAAAAAACTCATTCAAATATGCATCTTTTAAGCAAAAAAAAGTTGGTGATATTGCAGTAAGTTAAATAAGTTAGATATGTTAATGGTTATCTTTATTTTCAGATATTTTATTCTGCTTCATATTCATTAATTTTTTCCCCGGTGGTATTTCTCATAATTTTTCTCTGGTCCCTTTGGAGAGGTGTAGAAGTTAGGAGAAGGAGGTTTCGGCTCTGATATATCCTTATCACCTGAGCAAGGTTTAAAATTATGAAGTTTGTCGCCAATAGCCCTTGTGTTGCTTCTAGTGCAACGTTGATAAAACCAATCAGTCTCTGGTGAAATGATTGGACATCTAATTCTTCATTTAGTATTTCATCATTACTTTATTTTAATTATAATGTAATAGTTGAGTAGGATGGTTAAGATCCTATAAAATAGGTTAAACCACACATCCACAGTCAAAAGCCCATGATAGTATTATATATTACATCATATCCATGCCTTGTTTCATTCTTTTGTTAATAGATTCCAATCATCAAAATTTTCCTTTTTTTGTGTTTGAATTGATTTTTCCAATATTTTACTCTATATATTCATTTTTGTAAAATTTTTATAAAATTCTGAACACTTTTTATAAATTCAGAATTCTTAATTTTCACTTGATATAATTTTTATTAGATACAGGTTTATTTACTGTAACAACATGTCCTATCCTTATTTTGTATTTGATATCTTTGTGATTTATTTTGTCCAGTTAGTAACATATTTCCAGATATCTTTTTATTCTTAAGGGGATTTTTATAATAGATATTTTATAAGTGTGATTTAGATTTTTAGGATATTAGCCTTATTTATAATATTAGCATATTTTAATTTACTTTACATGTGTTATATTTTATTTAGCAAATTTTTCTACGTTATGTACTGTGACTAGATTATAAAGTAGGATCACTCAATAAAACACTACTGTTTGTTGTATTATTAGTTTGTTTTACTTGGAATATTTAAGTGAAATTTTTTACAATATCAGTGAAAGTGTTGCAGTAGAATTTCTGTAGAATTTGTGTATCCAATTCTTATCCATTTACAATATGTTCAAAATATTTAGTTTGTTTTAGCTTTCATACTTGAGTGAAACAAAATTAACTTTAAAAAAAAAAAAAAAATTACACCAAAAAAGGCATGTCTTTTGAAAGATTCTATATGCATGTATTGCAACTTTTTGGAAAAAATCCATAATCTGTGTTGGCATAATTCATTTTGAATTGTGTCACTGTATGAAGAGAATCTGTAGTGCAGTAGTTTGTTGCAACTAATTAAGTAAAAAATATTGATAAAAGAATGTAATAAAAATCGTGAAAAAGTTCTATGCAAAGAACAGATTTAGCCTCCCAAGGTGCGCTTTTTTTTTTTAATAATTATTATTAAATTGCTCTAATATAAGAATTTTAAGTAAATGATAAATTTTGAGAAATGGACATTTGTAAACTTTTCCGAAATTAAAAGTAAAGGAAACAATAAATCGTTAAATTGAATATTATATCAGCTACACGTAATTAAAACTAAAGCAAACAATAAATTATTAAGTTCAATATATTTAAGCTAAATGTAATTAAAATTGAAGCAAGCAATAAAAAATTGAAAATTGATATGGTACACAAAAATGCTCCCGTAAAACAATAGCCCCTTGTGTCGATAGTAACTCAAATGAAAGTGCTAATTTAAATGTGTGTAATTCTTCCTATAATTATCTCATAAATATTTACTTGGTTGATGAGAATTACACATTAATTCTATTCTGAGTAAATTATGAATAGAAACAACAAAGTTTTTTAAAAGTTCACTAACTCCATTCCCATACTTGAAAATATTTTTGAGGTATTAAAATTTTGTATTACGAAATTTAGTTTTAAAAAAAAGAATAAAGTACTCCATTACAAAAATACATAATAGTTTTTTCTAGAATAGGCCATATCCAGACCCTGATAGATTTATCATTTCTAATTATTACACCTTTATTCATTCATGCAATTGTTCAAATTTATACTTTTTATAAATTATTGATTTTTTTAAGTTAATGAAACAATTTTCATTTTCTGACTTTGCTGAATTTCTTGAATTATAATTATGGTTTTCTTATTAAGAAATCAAATAATTATTTTTCATTAATGTGAAATTTTATATATATCTAAAAAGAATTATATTTTAAGTTAACTGTTTCTTTTTAAATTATTATTCATTTAATTTTAAATTAAATTATTAGTGTATCCCCCCCCCAAAAAAAAACAACCTTTAAAGCTTTTGTATCATTTTACTGTGTTAACAGAATAAATTCTTTTTTCTCAACTGCTTAATTTCTGATTAAGACAAATGTGTAATTCTTAATTTAATCTTTATTAGTTTGATTTCAAGAACCCTCTGTGTTGCATCTAACCATATATGATGGCACATCATGCAAATGTCTGGTAAATGTAAATTGATGTTTATGAAATCCTGTCACTATTTCAAAGATATCTTCTACATCACTTTTTATGAGCAAGTCATTGAGACTTATTCCTGTAGTTATAGTAGCTGGTATAATGAAAATGAATCTCAGTTTTGTTAATTGCTATTCTGGAGTTAATACTGTATGTTGAGGTAAGTTATTAGTTGCTTTGAGAGAGTCTTTTTTTTGCATAACTAACTTTTCCTATCTGGCCCAATTTGAGGTAAGTTTGTTTGAATTCAAGATACAATTTCTTTAACATTTGATTTTGTATAGTGTTTTCCACAACTGATTCTGTCATTTTCTAGTAATGTTTTTGGAAATTCTCACTTGGTTATTTTCATTAAATGGCATTTGAAAAATAAAACTGTTGTCATCATTGTGTCTACAATTTGCTGAGAAATGTTCTTTCACAAAGTTAGTCCTTGCTTGGAATTTTGTAATCTTCATTGACATTTTCTACATGCTGTATTTTTTGTAAACACTCATGAAGATTTTGGTTTTGTGAAATGAAGCCATAACATTTTACTTGTTTATTGGTTGCAACTATACCAGTGACTATTTACCTGAAAACTGTATTGTAAAATGTCAATTAGCAATCTGAAAAGTGAATTTTTTTAAGTTGTCAGAAAATTTCTCTGCATCAAGCAGGCAACATATCTATTTTGCCAAAACTTTGAAGCTTGGGTTGGCTAATTGAAAAATGTCTAAGTTTTCTAGATTTATCTTGTAATGGGAAATATGTGTGTAATTTTGATACATTTTTCTATGTTTAAATGTTTCTTGATTGTGGTCTTGTTTCCACCTAATCTGGAAACTCCAAAGTTTATTCTCTTTTGAGGGACATCTACCTGTTTTGCAAAAAAAAAAAAAATCTAAGCTAACAATATTAAACATGCTACCCTGAACCAAGAATTTTACAAGCTTAGAAGAAGGTACATGAAGAGTGATATAAAACTAAATTAACATTAGAAAAACAGTTTTCGTTTTATGATAAATTCATGAAATTGAATGAGAGATTGTTTTCCTCCATGAGTGTAAAATTCTTCTGCATTTAAATTTAGATCTGCATCATGTACAGGTTGAATTAGTACATTTGAACACCTTTCTGAATTGTTAATTTTATCACAGAGAAGTGCTTTTAGGTGACAGTGTTTATATAAATGAGTAGAATGACACTTCGATATTTTATGTTAACCCTTTCACTCCCAGCGTATCGCATGCGATACGCCTACGTTTGCTCTCCTGTGCCGAGCATATCATATTAGATATGCTCCGAGAATGCCTGCTGCAGACCAACGTATCAATACATATATGCTCGATGAGAATGTTTTATTTGATTTTTTTAATGCTACTATATGCCATTACAATCTGTGAAATCTATATTGATAGGTTACTTAGAATGTTGACCTTGGTGATATGGGCTTGGATTTCACTTCTGGCTATCAGGAGCAGGATAATTGTTAAAAACACGTGTTGTGGCTCGGCTTTTTAAATGTAATGACACTATTTAAAGGGTGCCCTTGCTTTCGGTTTGCTTATTTTCTTTCTTGCTTGCTTCTTAGAAGTTCGAATGAAAATTTATTAATGTTTATGGGGGTTAGGGCTTTGGGTAGCAGCCTGTCATTTCATTCGATCTGTTTTTATTTGTGGCGACAGTCATGACGAAAAGAAAGTATTTATCTGATACTGAGATTTGTGAATTAATGAATGAATCTGACTGCGATGTTAGTGAAAATAATCCAAATCTGTACATAGCCATTAAAGGGAAAGAAAATAAAAAAAGGACGAAGAAGATGTGTCGTTTGCTCAAAATCTTGCATGAAGCATCAAAATATGACGAAATTTGTGTGTAAGGCATGTGATGTTGGACAATGCATTGAAGAATTTTTTTTATAAAAATCCCATAGTAAAACAAGATTCATTTTTTGTATCTTAATATTCCGTGTAATGGTACATCATTACACATTGAAATTTATGTAACAAATGGAAGTATATTTTGTATTTTCTTAAAAGATATGATTTTTATGTAATAATTTTATGTAAAAAACATACAATTTTTGATTAAATGTTTTTTTCCTTCGTATGTATTAAATTTAATGCATTTTAAATAATATATGCAAAAACTAAAATACTGTAATGTATAGCCAATTTTAGAGGAATTTTTTTCGTGAATTAGGCTTAACATCTAAAATCGTCTGGGCACAGCGTGACACTTCGCGGTAAGAAGCCACGGGCCCAGAGAAGCTCTTCTTTTTCTCCCTCTGATAGCGAAAGGGTTAATGATTTAACCCTTTCGCTATCGGAGGGAGCAGTTAGTGCAACAATTATTCTTTAATATGATATCATTTTTCTTATCAACACTCAATTTTAGAAAAATTTCACATTTGAAAATTTAATTATTTGATTTATAAAATGCATTGTTGATTGAAAAAATTATTGATTGGAAATATTTTTTTATAATTGACAATTTAGTTTATTATTCCTATCTAGATAAAACTTAGGTGTTAATGAATGAGCTTTTTCAATGTGTTATGACACTGGCAATCATTTTTCAAAGAATAAAAAATAATCTAATTTAGGAATCTCTTAAATTTATATTGCTGGTCAGTTGTCCTGTCAAGTGTCTGTATTACTATATTTGATATTAAGACATCTGATAATTCCTTTCTGTCATATTAAAAGTTTTAAGCTTACATAAACTCTTCTTAACCTTATCAATGACATTTTGTATGTCCTTTGACGACTCATTCTCTAGTTTATCTAAATATAATATTTTTCTTATTTGTATTTCCACAATTAAAATGTGTTTTCATTTTGTTCTACTTCTGTAAAAAAAAAGCATGATAAAATGTATCATTCATGGTAATTAAATAGCTTCCTGTGTTTAAGCCTGATTTAAATATAACTCTTGTTCTTCTGTTAATTATTTATTATAATATTTTACTAAATATCATCTTAAATGTAAGGAATTCTTCACATTTTCCAGAAAATTTTTGCAATGGAATTTCAGCGTTATAGACATAGATTATGAGATTTTGGCTTATCAATATTTGTCATGGGATTGGAACATTTAGAATAGATTTGTGACATTTGATTTAAATTTTAATTTTAAAATTTGAAAAAAATCTGATTATTATTTGGTTGCATTTACTTCTGCATTGAATTCCAAAGTATTAACCAATAAATATTCTGTTTCTGAATTAAACTGTTTTAAAGAAAATTCCATTGTGTTATAGTATCTCTGATATGACATCACAAAAAATATCATTCTTGCTTTCTATATTACACTAAATTTTTGTTATACTCTAACATATAGATGTTCTTCCTTATTTTCTTCAGTTGCACTATTAAAAAGTTTGCATGTAAGATAAAATAACAAAAGTGTGGAATGGCTCACCCTTTTCTTTAAACATGTAGCCTTGAAATCTTGGGAATAGTCCAATCAATAAAGTAATCCCAATTGAGAGAATGCAACACAATCTAATTTTAATCAAAGTTCTTTATGAAATCATAACATGGAATGTTGTTTTATTAAATGAAATTATACGTTTTAAAGTAGTTTAAAATCTAAATGTATGTGATCCATGGGATATCTACCATATGAAGACTAACTGTAAATATATGTTCTTATTGCAAAATGTGGGTAAATAAAAATGAGCATTTCTTGGACAACTTTTTCAATATTACTTCATGTAAAGAGTATCTAGACACGTT
>BMAW01056870.1:0-14489 GCA_019974015.1 Nephila pilipes | reverse complement strand
AAGTTTGCTTTATGTAGTACAATTTAAATGCTGCTATAATACCCTAATCGAATAGCTGAATCATAGAGGTGTTATTAATTGTTATCACTTGGTAAAAAAAATTGAATACTTGAAAAACAAACTGGAGGTGGGGGAATAGGGTTAGAAGAAAAAAATCGTGTAAAAAAGTACAATGGTGAACAGCGGTATTTCAAAATCTTGTTAAAATCCCCATGTGAAAAAGAGTTGGGTGTAATTGTTATTTAAGGGGATGAGTAAATTTCACAGAAATAACTCTACACTTATAAGTACCACATGTCTGAAAAGAGAGTGATCTTAAAATTAGTATGTAAAATTAGTTATCATTTTAGAATTTTTTGTTGTTTTTCAAAGCTCAAAATCCTTCAGATTTTGGATTCCATAACTTACATTTTTTTTTTCAATTCCAAAAGAAAAACATTCGATTATTGGGAAAACGAATGACCACTATTACTCTTATCTATTCAATGGAAAGGAAGTAAAGAATATCAAGATTTATTGCAAGGCTTATTAACTTTGAAGTTTCAGATGAAATATGACTAAAAAAAAAATACTGCAACTCAGAATTATTAAGAAAATTAATGGTTAAAACGAACCAAAAAAAAATTCTTATTCTGTGTCATAATTCGAAACTTCAAATGGGACTCAGGTTCTAACTTTAATAATGAAAAGAACTCTTGATGAAAAAATGACAGTCTGATAAAATGAATGAAATTTTTTTTTCAAGCTTATGTTTTTGATTAAAAAATGTACGGTTAATAATTACGTGATTTAAGACGGCCATAAACTTGTGATTGGGACTTAGTGAAGCAGAGAAACAAACCAAGCGTGGATTTTTCGAAAACCATTCAAACAAAATTTAGTTTTTGGAATTCTGAAAAGATTTCAACCATTTTCATTTTTTTTTTGTCCGCACACTAAATAACAAAAAAAAATCACATGCAGATATTTTTATTTCTGCTTTATTTTTGTTCCATCATGAAATTTGAAGTCTGTTTTAATTATGTCATTTGATATTCCATAGAGAAGAATTTACATAATTATTTTCTTTCTTTTGAGATTTTTTTTCTGATTTATTTGAATTTCTTAGCACAAACTTATTTTTAATGTTGCTTTTCAATTATTTATTTATTTTCATTTATTTGCTGGTTGTACTTTTACAAATGCGAGGCTTTAATGATAAGATAGAATGAAGAAATGCGACAACTATGATATTTTTGATTTTATTGCAATCTTATCTCGAAATTAGATGGTGAGTTATGAAATAGTCTGAAAAAAGGGTGCTTAAAATTTCTTATGAATTTAAAGGATAATTTGTAGGCTGTTATCTTCATAGTAATAAGTATTTTTTCATCGTATTGTTTTCTATTCTTCTGAATTAGAAATCTATTTTTTGAAATACATGCACGTACAGAAGTCATATATCAGTCTAAAGATAAAACAAAACCTCAAAGAATATTACGAAATAAAAATAAATAGATTTTTTGGAGGTATCCTCCGAGTGTCATTGACCTTTACATACAGGAAAATCAATGCTACGTATGAAATAGCAAATACTTTTTCACAATTTCTACATTTTTTAAAAAAATTATACATTACATTTTGAGAAATTAAAGCATTTAGGTCATATTTCATTCTTTTTGTCAAAAATTACTCCAGTTTTCATTAATAATTATAATAAATTGTGTAAAAAAGAATAAATGAAGCGAGTCTGAAGTTTTTTGTAACTACAAATTAATAAAAACACAGATAGTGAAACTAAAAATTATTGTTGCAAAACCACATATTTAAAAACACACAGTAAAAATAAGTGATCAAATAACAAGCTTACTTTCCAGTTTGTTTTTTTAAAAATGATACTATAATTTTCGTTGCACATTTTTATACTAATGTTAGTTTCATTAAATTCAACAAAATCCCGACCACAAAAAAAATAATAAAAATAAATAATCAATTGAATAAATAGAATTACAAACTATAGATTATTTTTATTAATGGTGTTTTTTTGCTTTATGCCAATTTCGTTAAGTTTATTTAATAATGTAACAAAAGTGTAGGATAACATTGTGATGTTGAGCTATTCGCAATTTTCTCTTCACTAACCTTGGGTTCATTTATCGATTTGAATTGCTTAAAATTACAAATTCGTTCCAAACAAAATGAGACTTGATTAGGCAAATTAGAAGATAGAAGTGAAGTGATATAGATATAATAATATAAAAATGAAATAGAATTAACAGTATATGATAGGAGATAGAGGATAACGAGACTTGGTGTCAGAGAATTATTATTCGGATTCAAATTATTCCATTAATTTTATGGATTAAAGAAAGATCCACGCAAAACATACACTAAACGACGTTCTTACTCTTGAAGAGAGTTGATGATTTAAAAACTACTGAACAGGTAAGATACGTTTTCTTATTTAAATCATAATTATGAATTGGGAGTTAGGGTGGGATCCTAGAGAGAACGTCGTTAGATATTCTGTATTGATAACAGAAAAGGAATTCAATTTTGTATTTTGTAAAGGAATTGCGTATCTTCATTTGGTATACATGGTTTCTCTCATTATTACTTAATATAAATTGATAATATATGACGCAAGAGCTTAATAACGACGGGCAGACGTTACTACATGATATTACTTTCACAAGTGTTACCGTAGTATCTCCAGAATTATATTACTAGCAGTTACAACAGGAAGATTAATTTTGGTTTTCATAGGAACTGTAGCATTTCATAAGTCTAAGAAAGCAAATGAAGCAAAATCGAATTTCTTATTACAATTTGTGAATATTTTTCCTATTATTACGATACAGATGGAGAACAACACACGTTTATATTTTAAAAAAAAAAAACATAATTTGTTTTTGTAGTTTATGTTAAATGGAAGAAAAATTAGGCTTAAGACATGGAAAGATATTCCAAAGAAACGTTTATGCATCTATGTGTTATCCTTAAACTAGTGCCTCTATCACCGTAACTTTTTTATTTGTTACCAGTTTTTCCTAATTCTTAGTGTACCCTAAATCTACGTTGTCTGTCCTATAAAATCAATAACTGCCACTTCAATTATTTTGTTACACTAAATTTAAGGTACACAGTGTATTCAAACAGTTCCAGGACTGAATGAACACATACAACATAACACAGCAAAATTAAGTTTATTTAATATCAAGCTTCTACATAATCCCCCTGCACTTCAATACAACGTTTGGATCTTGTATAAAGATCTTTGAACGCCTTCTGGAACGCCTCGACTGCAACACTCTGCAGGTCCCTTGTCACTGACGCTTCGATGTCCTCTACCGACGCGTACCGCTGTCCCTTCATCTTCAATTTCAACTTTGGAAACAGAAAATAATCCGGAGGGGACAGGTCAGGTGAATATGGGGGGTGGTCGATGGTTACAACCTGCCTGCGCGCCGATAATTGCTGAACAATGATGGATTTGTGTGACGGTGCATTGTCATGCAAGAGACACCAGTTTCCACTGTCCAAAATTTCGGGTCTCACACGCCGCATTCTTTTCAGTAGCCGGTGTAGCACATCCTTGTAAAAGGCACCAGTGACAGTCGACCCTTGTCGAAGGAATTCGTGGTGGATAATTCCTCGACTGTCGAAAAACACGAGCAGCATCGTCTTTGTTTTTGATTTTGACGCACGAACTTTCATCGGTCGACCCTTTCCCGGACTTGTCCACTCCGAACTTTGGCGTTTAGTTTCCGGATCATATTCGAGGCACCACGACTCGTCTCCGGTGACGATGGTTTTCAAAAAGTTAGGGTCTTCATCGGCCGCGGCAATCAAATCTTCGGAAGAAGAAATTCGGTGTTCTTTTTGCTCCGTAGTCAGAGTGTGTGGCACAAAGCGCGCACAGAGATTCTTTTTCTTTAAATCCTCCGTCATTATCGTAAAAACAGACCCTACACTCATGTTTAAAGATTCCGCAATCATTTCTATCGTCATTCGACGGTCTGAGCGCACCAACGCTTGCAGCCGCTCGACATTTTCATCAGTCCGACTCGAACATGGATGACCACACCTCTCATCATCGTCCGTCGCTTCTCTTCCATCTCTAAACCTTGCAAACCCCTCAAACACACGCGAACGACTCATAGCCTCGTCACCATGAACAGTTTTAATCATTTCATAGGTTTCTGTGGCCGTTTTACCCAATTTAAAACAAAATTTAATGTTCGTTCTTTGCTACATTTTTTAACGATGACACGATTACTATGACACACTACACTCGAGTGAACGCTGAGAAGTTGGAACTCATCTAAACGGAATAAAACTTCGCGCATGCGTCGGAGAATGTTGTTGCTACGCGCTCCATGAATTGCGCAGAGATAGCGCTACCTATACTGTTTTACTAGCGGCAGGCCTGGAACTTTTTGAATACACTGTGTATAACCTTTTTTATCCCCGTCAAAGTGATTTCCATTTGAATCAATGCACCTGCCACATCTCTGTGCGTGGCCTAGTGGTCTTGGTCGTGACAGCACAATCAATGTTGTTTCGTCAATTCTTAAGTACGATTCCTGATGTCATTAAATATCCGCGCGTATCGGAACTGATACACGTTAAATCTGTCGAGTAATTTAACATAATGCAAAGATTTTTTTTGACGCATAAAATGGGGAAAAGAGAAATTTCAAACCGCTTATATATAGTAGTATAAGATATTGCTTATTGTTAAGCTGGTGCTTGGTGGAGAGATAATTCTTTTTTCTGAGGCTGACAGAACTATTAAGGATAGCGTTTAGTCATTTGTCAAACATTTCTCTTTGTTTCGGTGAAAATTACAGTTTGTTTATGTTAAAGTATTGTTTATGTTCTTCGAATCGTAAAATGATCGGAAAGAAAACATGATAAAAGAATGCAGTGAAATAAGCGGCAGTTCACGAGATAAATACGCACTTTCGTTAGCATCACAAATGCAATGAAGATTATCCTTTGAGTGGGGACCCATACTCTTCGACACGATTCAACACAATTACATTCCTAAAGGCCAAACTACAAGAGCTTTGATCAAACTACAAAAGTCAGGATAGAATTATAATATAGTATAACCATTTATCTTAATAGTAAGAATTTAAAAAGAAAAGGAAAATGATTATACCCATTTTTATCACGAAACCATGATGCCATCCTTTAACGCCTCTCTTTCATTCATTTCAAAGGTCAACATTTCCCTAGTCATAATCGCAGACTAATAAGTCACAAACATAGGCTAATAAATCGCTAAGCATAAATTAAAGTCTAAGTACACAAATAATCACAGTCACATGAAGAGGAATCACATGATACTTGTTGCTATTGCTTAAATCCTGAATATGCTCCGCATTTTGTCTACTAGGGCAGCGGTATGCTAGTGGTCATGGTCGCAGACTCGCTGGTGGCGGTTTTCGTCGAGTCATGGGTTAGAACCTTGATGCCACTGAGGACTCGCCGTGTATCCGGGTCAAATGCATATTAAATCTGTTGAGGCTGAAAGTCCTCTTGAGGCGGGGTGTGGAAGTTTGGAGAAAGAGGTACCAGCTCAGATGTCATCCTCTTCTCTTTACAGATGCTCAAAATTACGAGGTTCGTCATCTTTGAGGGCATCAAAAATCAAACCCACGACTTGAAGAAAATAACCCCGCCTTAGTGTATGCGACCATATCAACTAGGTTTTATCTTGGCCACTCCGCATAATAAAAAGGAATGTAATGATTCAAATAATCTGGAGTTTTATTTTTTCTATGAATGAGAAGGCGATTGTACTTACAAATTAAATTAATTTTCAGTTGTAAACAATAGATACTCTTTTTCAAAAATTATTTGAATAATATTTTAACACTCAGTATCCTGTAATTTGAACAGTTTTGTGTAAGTTAACCAAAATTTCAATTGGCAATTTTCAAAAGGCAATCAAAGTAGAACAATCATCAAAAAACTGTAACATGTATAGTTCTCATCGTAGCTGGGCAATAATTGACATCGTTCTTAATTGTCCAAAGAAACTAAATTATTGTAGTAATAAGTTCGTTAAGTTCACTAAGGCTCCCGTCTACCTGCCATTTTGATTTCATCAGCTTAATGTTGATCCTATGGAATTTCGACTTGAATTCTCCCATTTTTAGTATTTGATCTATTTGAATGCGATGAAGTGCATATGAAAGAGCAAAAAATAATGAATGCTTCTGCGGAATTACTTTTTTCCTCCGATTTTTAAAAATATTTTTATTCTTATTTTAGTGATTCGTTTGCGAGTTTCCCGGGCTTTAAAAATATTTGTAAGTATTCTTAAAAACCGGAGAAAAAAGTGATTCCACAGAAGCATTCATTATTTTTTGCTCTTTCAGATGCACTTTGTTAAATTTAAATAGATCAAATAGTAAAGATGGGAGAATTAAAGTCGAAATTCCATAGGATTAACATTACATCTACGAAATCAAAATGGCGGGTAGATGGGAGCCATAATGTAATTAATTGACTTCCAAACATCATTTTTACAATATAGAAACTTTTTTTTTTGTCGTTTACATGATTTTTTATCTTACAATTAATTTAATTTTTGAATTTCGTGAAATTCTGCTTGAAGGTTTCTGAATTATGGGGGTTTGAAAAGCCGGTCTAGTAATGTTAACGGAGCGTCTTAAATATTTTGAAGAAAAAACTTTTTGCAAGATATTTTTCGGAAATTTCTTGCACCAAAAGTTTGATTTTTGTTCGAATCCAAGAAACATAAGAAAATTGAAAAATGCAACATTATTTAGACTCATATGAGTTCCTAAGCACAATAAGAAAAGGTTAAGAGTAAAAACTTAATTTTTTTTTGTTTTCGATTCTGTCGTATGATTCTAAATCCCAAATTTCAATAAAATTTCCTCTAATAATTCAAGAAATGTTCTTGCTCAAAGTTAAACTCAAAAATCGTTTATTGTGAAGGGGTTAGGTATTTTCTAATAGAAGGGTGTTGAATATATAATATCATTTCCACGAAATGTTCTATTATACCGCCACATTCTACAGGGCATCCCAAACATTTTAAACCTTGGAGATCATTTTAGAATACCAAATGCGCAACAGACACAGTTTTTTCCCATATCAGCAAATAACAAGCAATATGTATATCATGGATATTGAATAATATCTTTATAAAGAGAATTCCCTTTCGCAAATGAATGCCGAACATATATTTACGCCTCTTCATAAGACTCCTTCTACAAACAGTGACATGCAGTATAGTAGTACAGGGAGGCATTAAACATATTTTTAATGCTTGAACATTTGGCGGTTTGGTTTTTTTTTCCCAACAAAAACCTGGACAAAATGATGATTTGGCGGAGTTTATACCTTCAAACCGGAACCATCAAGGTCAATCAGGTACGTCTGTCACGCTTAGGTATACGGCAGTTTCATCTCCCTGATTAATTATTATATTTAATCTCTATTTTCTTATCTATCATAAAAGCCGAATGATCCTACAATTAACGAGATGAAACTCCGATCAAAGGAAGTAAAATAAATTAATTGACATTAATACTAAAATTACGAGTCTAATATATAATACAAATAATAGCTTAGCAAATTAAGTCGAATATAAATTTAGTTAAATTAAAATTAAGTTTTATCAACTCACATACCTTTCGAATAAGAAATAGATGGTATAGTAGTTCCTCGATGAAGAGTGGTTTTATTCTTTCTAGTAGATATACAGCTAAATTTTCATAAAGAGAGTGTATGTGTTTCTGTTGTGTATATATGTGTGTGTCGTGGGTTTATCTGTGAGAATTGTGAGCTTATCTTGGTGAGTAACTTCATTTAAGGAGTCACCGGTGAGGTGAAGGTTCATACTAAAACAAAATAAAGCACAAAAATAAAACACACTCTCCTCCTGTATGAACTGGTGATATTTCTGTAGAATATGTGTATAATGGCGTTCTGTGGGTCCTACATGTGTGAATTCAAAATCGTATACTAGGACCATTCAAAATTAAGAATAGTATATTGATGATCGTGGGGCACCCCATATCACTAATGAAATTGATATACATATGTATACGAACAAGTATTTTTTCCTAAGAAGATATGCTTGTCTTTCTCTAACAACTTACTTATTTTATAATCATTTTATTGAAACTGAAATAATATTTGTCATGATAGCATTACAACGAGGATACTTAAAACCATTGGCTAGCTTAGCAATCCTTGCAGACAGAGTTGAGAACCTATGATGCAGTTGGTTCTCACTGAACATATATGGAATTATTTTATTGAATTTGAACCAAATTTCAAACATTAGCTACATATATTTGCATACACTTTCTGCCTAATAATGCAAAAAAATCCGGTTCTATTATGAAAAAAAAATATATTTTAGATGGTAATTATATATGTTAATTCATCTAATAACCACTTAATTTAATTTTCATTGAGCTGTTAAGAATGATACCTAATATATCCAACTTCTATCAGATTTGCAAAGTTATTAAGGGAAAATTTTTTTTTGACGAAATACGTATATTTTATGCAAAACGAATAGGACACAAGTATATTCAAATTTACAATATTAAATAAGCCGATAGTCACAAGCTTAATTTGAAACATATCTTGTATATTCCTTTCTTTTATTTAAATACCCCGTTATGTGAAATAACTTACTTAATTGAAATCTTAAATAGAGATGGATCAGAAATATATATATCTGAAAACTAAAGAAAATATACGAAAAAATATAAATCAAAATTTGATACAAAATTCAAAATTACTTTATTAATCAAATAATAAATATTTATGAATTTTCCTACTACTTGAAAAAAAAACCTAAAACAGCGGAACAGAATGGAATGGAGTTAAAATTTCACATTTAGATATTTCCAGAACTATATTGTTAAACTGTTACATATATAACTATACTACTTTAACCCTCAATAAAAAAAATTTCTTATTTAATTAACCTTGTAGATTATATTTGATTAGTTTTTAATATAAATTAATGAATCTATATTTATACGCATTCTCTAACTTTGTTATTTATTTGAAAATAATAGCATAGTTTTATTTAATTTTAAACTTGCTTTTATAATGATAATTTTTTTGCAGTCTAGGTTGCTACATACTTTCCTCTTACATTGCATTATTCTTTTAGCTTCAGTGAAGCACTATTTAATAACTCTCTCTTAAGTCGTATTCTTTAATACTTTAATAAACAGGCGCAGTATTAATTTATCGTTTGCAAATTTAATTTCTTCAATTGTTTTATAAATAGATTACAAATCGTCTGGAATTTCTTAATATAAATGACTTCCATTAAATTACATGACTGTTTATTTCAAAATTTTGAAATAAAATTTACTTACTATAGCATTCTGCTAAATTTGAAACATTACATATTCATGTTAGAAAAATTAAATTTCCGTGGAATTTTTATAGGTGTGTTAATGTACTGCAATTGAATGATAATATTAAATGAATTGCGGAATTATGTATTAGGTGTTTCTCCTATAGAAGACTAATTCGTGTGTGCGAGAATTTTCATTGATTTATTTTTATACTTTTCATTTTTAAACGTTTTTTTTATATCTCAATATTTCGTACTACAATTTTATTGTTTGAAAAATTGCCTTAGGTTTCAGCGAGTTTTATGGAACTGCATCAATTTAATACAAGTAATGGTATAAGAATTAACGATGAATCTACAGAAAGAACAACATTTTTGAATATTTATAATGGCATTAGTTGTTAACAATGAAAGCAAACCGATACTTATTATTAGTAGATGCACTCTTTCTTCACAATGGTGATATTAAGAAATCAATATTCATGTTATCAAGTATAAAATATTTTAATGAGTCATAATTCTATCACAAAATATATAATTAACAAATATCTATAACAGAAAAACCAGACACACTCTTTTAAAGAAATGAATAAACAATTATTGGGTGTAAAATTTGTGTAGGTTTAGTTTCGATTTTGGAAATTAATTTGACAAAAAATTAAATGCATTTTTGTTTTGACTTGATGTAGATTTATTTAAACAGTTAAATCAGAGTATATATAATAGACAATTTTTTTTTTTAATTTTTATTTTAGTGAAATCAATCTGAGAAAATTATTTGTATACTTCATTTTTTTTCAAGATTGGTATTATAATTATTAATGCTTTTTTTGAAGAATTCTTGAAAATAATGTGAAATTCCTACATAATTTGAGAGGAATGAAGCTATCAACATATCCACAAATGTTTTCGTATGAAGAACAACAATGCTATTGATAAACGCATATGAAGTCATATTTGAGCAGATAGAGATAAATAATACTGAAATTTCCAAAACTAATTAACTATAGAAACTTTTAAAAGAATGTTAATGATTTTAAAGAATTCAATTTTTTGAAAAGGACAAAAAATGTAGTATATGAATAACAATCACAGGTATAATTTCAAAGGATTTGAAACTAATTGTAAAATTCAACGCAGAGCTTTACAAAAATTAAATTTCAATAATACTTGTTATAAAAATTAAATATAACGTTGAATAAGAAAATAATATTTAGCAATTCTAATTGAAAATTAAAAAATAAAAAAAAGAATGATATATTTAAAAAGTAAAAGCTGAGCATTATGTTATCACGTAGACGTTTTATATTGAAGGCTCCATAGATATTCGAATTTCGTAGTTTATTAACAAACTAATAGTAGCTGCATTCGGCGGAGAATTCCCTTAGATTGAGAATATATGACTTTACATATTCCAGTCGAATATTCTAGAGCACAACTTCTAAAACATGAAGAAAATCCTAAAAGGACTTAGGAATTATAATGAAATATAATTTTAAAAAAATTCTTCATGAATTTTCAATATTTCCCAGGCAACTTTCTTCATGAATTTGAACCCGGCGACTCTCGCTCTGCTTACGAACTTTGTACCTCGGTCCGACATCGGCGTTCGAAAGATTCGATGTAATATTAAAAAAATAAAAATAGAAATCCTACAATGCTAAATATAATTCATTTGAAAAAGAATATAATAACAATAAACATTATAAAAGAAGCAAAGATAATAGCGAATTAAAATAAATAAATATAATTAGGTTTAAATAAACAGAACCAAATACAATCAGTTAGAAAGCATAATTTTTTTAATGAAGGTCACCGTTCAACCTGCTGAAGATAACATAAATATTTTCACCTCGAGTGAATAATGAAAGTATGATTCAGGTAGGAGACATAAAATATTTTTTAAAGAGGACTTATGTACAACTGCGGACGAGACTATATTTTTAATAATTAAAAATACTTTTAAATGAGAGGTAATATCAAATAAGAGGTAAATCAATAACTGCAAATAGATAATTTTATTCATACATTATTTGGGTAAGATTATAAAAGAAACAGATGATACAGAGAAGATGTCTTTCTTTAACGTTGCTAATATAAAGACAAATTTCCTATTTTGAGTTGATATCTAATTCAAATACTTTAGCAATTATAATTTTATGATCATGGAATTGATATTTCTGAGTATTCTTGAGTCGACCATGCTACAGATTTCTAGAGAATTTGGATAGTATTTTACGAAGTTCAAATATTTGTTTGAGCTGTTCTTATTCCTCATTGATTATCTAAATTTTGTTTCCGATATACGGGTATTTATGACATGAATAAAATGATTTACGTTGTGATTATAATAAATATTATGATACTCTCTTTTACATATTTTCACTTCGATTTGCATGTAAGATTTTATTCTTCTTTATTGATTCTAAGTACTCTTACCTCGTTAGTTAAGGAATTTGTGTCTATGTAAATATGCAAAAATCTAAATAGAGTTTCCTGTTGTTTATGAGTAATATTGTATTTAACGACATTTCTTGGATGCAATTGAGAATTAATTTTCAACTGCAACCTCAAATTTAGGCTTAATTAAATTTTGTATCCTAATTTTAAAGTCTTAAAAATTATATAAAATAAAGTAATAAAACTGTTTTAATCTTTAATTCACATTGTAAAGATGGGATATTTGTGCTCTTATTTTAGGGATTCTTTACAATTTATATCATGAAAAATAAATCAACGACATCTGATAAAAAAAATTAATTAGACTGAAGTAGTGTGATGAAAGATAGTAAAGACAGGATACATGAAATATGCTGAAGTTAAAGGAAGAAAAGAGAGAAATAGAATGAATTGAATATTGTGCAATGTAGTTATACTTGTGCGTGTGTGAATTGATATTAATACCACCGGATCACGGATCCAAACCCATCCTGTAAAAGTTGAAGACAGAAATTTCGGCGTAACTATATAATCATCTATTCAGAGTTCAATATCAGGGTAATCTTGATATTTAATATTTGAGTAAAACTTATTAGTAAACGCCTTGTTGAAGGTCATTGTCTGACATAGAGAATTTTTCCTAATAGCATACGTAAGTGATTGGACTGATAATCTGTGATTTTAGAATTTATGTTAGATACTTTAAGTTTGTGTCATAAAATAATGGAAAAGTTAGGTAGCAGAGACGAGTTGAAGCATTTGTAAGTTCACACATAATACCTCTATACATGAATACTGGTTCTACGTTTTTTTATGCAAATTAGGATAAGACTATGCAAAATAACTATACACTAAGCACATGTGCTAGAACTTCTGATTAGGTATACTGTAAATGTAATCTTTATACAAATAATTCTAAAGTTAAGTAAATTGATCAATACATTAAAGCAAATATATCAGCGCTTTTGTATATGAAGTCTGAAACTATACGTTTCATACAAAAAGTTACGTCTACGTAAAATAGTTATACATTAAAGCACATATATCATCACTTCTGTACATGAACTGTGGAACTGTACTCTTTACAAAAATTAAGTTAAGATTAAATAAAATAGTTATACATCACATGTGGGTAAGTATTCCTGTATATGAACTTGTAGAAAGGTAAAATTTGGTTTCGGACCTGAAGGTTTGTTGAACTTCAGGGTAAAATGTCAGATTTAAGAGGAAATAATTTGGGGCTTAAATATAAGTAAAAATTATTTAAAGGAATATATATAATTCATGAACTCATCTGTGGGAAATATTAATTGCATATTTCTTTTCATTTCTTGTTTCACAAGATATAGTTAACTAAATTCATGTTTGAAAAAACTGGTAGAAAGATTATAAATATACATATAGCCATTCTTTTTATAAAGCTGTAGAAGAAGGGTTCAATATAATACTGAGTATAATCGCAACTGCACAGTGATAAATGAGAATCATAAGACGTCATAAACTTTAGAGTTATTCTCTCCATACAAATTAATCTATGTGATATAATTTTGAAGTAAAGTACTATGTTATCAAGTTAAAGAAGAGTAATTTGTTTCCTTCATTGAGTAATTGAATGTATTACAAATAATTCCTTCATTTTGCTTATCGAAAACATTAATTTTCTAATCTATTAAATGTTTGTGAAATTATTCTTTCAACATCATTCTCATTTAACTTTTAATGTAGATTTCTTAAACTTTCTCCTTTAAATCACAAAGTTAATCAAATATTATATTCTTTGCAGCATAGAAATATTATATAAAAAGACTGGTGAAGATATTGATTAAGACTGTTTTGGAAAAAAATGATTACGCTAACTTCTTTTTAATTCAAAAGATTTTATTCATAAAGAAAAATAGTTTTAAATACACCGCGTGCTTAATATGACATTACTTTTGAAATTAACAGAATTGAAAGAGTTTTAATGAATTCAAAACACACAAAAACAGCACACTCACTGAAGAGGAAAATCATTATGAAGCCACTTCCCTCCTAGCTCGAGTTGGTCTACCTTTGGCTCCCAAAACGGGACTTGTAGCATCAATGACTGAAGTTCTTGAAAGAGGACCGGAGATAGATTGTACCAGAAGTTCCAACAGTTGTCATTCATTTCCTTGACATTTCGAGGTAGTGGGTTTGAGCTCTGAGCAGCCATTCCATGACATCCCAAACGTTTCTGTATGGATTAAGAGCTGGTATCAACAAAATAAGAACATCAACTAAAAATCATGCGCATGTTCTTTGAGCCTCTAAAGCACGATTTCATCTTTATAACTTGGAATATTGTGCATTTGGAAGACTCCATTCTTGTTGTAGGTAAGTTAGACGTCATGTAAAAGTGCAACCGGTGCCCAATGACGTTGAAATAGTCCATTATCTTTTATGGTGGATTCCATTTCAATCCACGATTCCAAGAATGCATATGGAAACGTATTCCTCACCATAATATCGCCCTCAAATGCCAGCATAAAACCTGCGGTTCATGCAATGAGCTACTGTTCTTTTAGAAGATAGTGTACCCTTACACGACAATCGACGCGGTGAATAAGAAATTCTGACTAATCCGAAGAGGAAAATCACTATCATTGTTCCATGCTCAACTCATGACATTTCCAGGCCCACTGTAGTATGATAATAGTATTACCCCAATTAGTAATAG